>JAHZMU010001618.1:0-14586 GCA_027743725.1 Rambutsinella grinnellia
AAACGAATACACCCCACCTTGAACTTGAGTTGGTTGTTTATCCTTAAAATTCTGAAGATTTCGATTAATTTTTTGTCCACTGTAATATCCTAAGTTTATATCAAGTGATTGTCGAAGGATTCTTGCTACTTTATACGTTGCTTTTCCTATGAATGGTATTGCTTGATATACGGTTTCGTCGTCTTTGATTCTTTATGTTCGAAGAAATTCGATTCTTTGTTGAATTAGTTCAAATGGGTATCCGTTTGCTATTAATGTATTTCTCAGAAACGCTAATTCTTCATTCAGTGAATCATCGTCGCAGACTTTGAAGGCTCAATGACGGAGGTCTTATGGGCTGAATGATGAAAGGAAGAGTAATCTAAGTATCTATTGCTGTTTGTTTCTTTTCTATTGACTGATTTCTTGATTATTCCATCTCGTCCATACTTCATGTTAACATCTAGAAATGATAGAGAGTTATCCTTTTCCAACTCCAGAGTAAACTAAATTTGGGGATGAAAAAAATTTAGCTTTTGTAGGATTTGACCTTCCTTTCTCTTTCGAATGATAAAGCAAATATCATCAACAAATCTGTACCATATCTTGATATCAGGTTCGTTAGGGATGATCTTCTTTTCTAAATTTTAAAGATGGATTTCTGCTAATATTAGTGAAAGGGGAGATTCCATTGGAGTTCCATCCTCTTGTTTCCAATATGTCCTGTTCCAAAGGAAAAAAATTTTACAGGAAAGATAGAGGAGTTACATGATGTCGTCTGGTGTTAGGTCTTGGGCAAATTCATTCCAATCTTCAGTTGTTTCGAGTTGTGATTTTACTATGTCGAATGTATCTTATACGGGACATATATCTGTCCATAGGTTTGTCTATTTTTGAGGTGTTCATCTATTTTGTGCTGCCTGTACAGTTTAGTTAGGATGGATTTGATTCTAGAGATAAAATTCTTGGTAGGGTTATTAGTGACCGGAGTATACGGACCAGTGGATAAAAGTAGCTTGACTTTTTCTTCATAGTCTTCTCTGTTCATAATAACAGTTTTGTTACCTTTATCCGCTCTCGTGATAATGATGGAATTATCTTCTTTGAGTTTCTTCATTCCCTTTTTAATCCATGGTGAACATATCGGATATTCGGTAGTCATTTTGTTTTCTTTTGCAATGATGTAAGCGACTTTTGATCTGATGTTATTAAGATAAGTTTCATTATATTTTCTATTATCTTAATGTGAAAGAATATTCTCCACCCACATAGCCATGTCTTAAAGTCCGTCTTTGTAGTTTTTTGGAGGAACAGCATAAGTTGTTCCTAAAGCTAGGACCGTATGTTCCTCTCGGGTAAGTTCTTTTTCACTGAGGTTCACTACACATTCGCAATATATGTTCATTTTTTAAGTGACGCTTCTGATATTGACCGAGTTGTTATTGTAGTAAATATTATAAGGAAGGAAAAATTCACGGGCGGGAAAAATCCTAGGGTGGAAAAATCCAATTAGTAGAAAACCGGGAGGGAAAACTCGGAAGGGAAAAATCCACAAGAAAAACTCCTAGAACCAAACATTTTGTTTGTAAGCTTTTATAATGATAAGCAACCGTAAGGCCGGCCAATGGTATAAGCTGTTCTTTATCGCGAAATGTTTTTGTAATACAATTTTATTTGTTAAACTGTTTTTTTAATTGAAAGTTCTTTCAAAGTCAAAATTGATTTAGTTAAACAGCAACAAAATTATTTAAGTGACCTGTTATCTCGCTGTTTAAAGTGCCTTGCATTTACTAAGTATGAGTCAGCAAGCTAGTAACTCTTACACCAATGACGCTTCGACAACCCAAGTTGCAGTTTCTGACCACGGCATTCAGGGAGCAACCCAAGCGTCCAGTACACCGAAACCCACGTCCGACAAATGTACAACTAGCAGCAGTATTGAAAACATTATGAAAGCCTTAAAAGCGTTAGCGCTTTCTGGTCTTGTGACGACTTTCTTAGTTGGTATCGCTTTAGATGCAGGAATTTTGACGTTTCCGGTATGTATTGTGCTTGGATTGGCCGGATTTTTTTTGGTTTTTGTTTACTACAACTGGCAGCCATTTAGGTCCGCGTCAAGATTAAATAAATATTATGCATAGTGCTTGTTATAAATTATTTGGTTTTGGCAGGTCCTTTGTTCCTGTCTTTTTTGCAAATTTGGTGTCCATCTTTGGCGTTAAATGCCTGTATTCTGGCATGATACTAAGATACTTTCTTGATATTTCTAACTACGCCATCATCTTGCAATCTCTATATTTGATAAAAATTACGTCGTACAGATCCTGTTTAAATGCTTCTGCTGATATAGCAAGTTTTCAAGTAGTTTCAAGTACGAAAAGTGCAACAGATTATACTCGTATCATTTCGTTTGTTCCTGTTTTGGCAGTAATAGGGCATACACTAGTTCTAATTAAGGCAAATAGTGTCTCAATCAAACATTCAACCATTTCTAATACAACAAAAAATCTTTACTTTAGCGAAAAAATCGAAAGGCTTTTACTGTTTTTTTTGCGTGTGTTCTTAGGCATAGGTTTTGTGCTTAAAACTGGAATTATTATGATTGTTTTATACATTATTTCGAAAAGCCCAGATTATATTAGAAAGAATTTGGAAATATCTTTTTACAGTATAGTATTATTTATTGGAGCAACAGTAGCTCTATGTTCCGTATGGCTTTTTCGTAAAAGAATAGATATTATAAGACAAAGTATATTGACAACAAATTTTCCTGCAGATATTGCGCATATTAGTGTGCCACTGCAAACCGAAATTTTAGGAGGGCAACAAAGTCCAAATCAAATGCACGTATTAACAAACAGTACATATAACGATCTTTCGGATCAAAATAGCTATAACCACATGCAGCAAATATAGAACATCATATCTTTATATGTAATGAAGAAATAGTATAATCATTTTTATTCTTATATCTGACCTAGCATTCTTTTAAGACCATCGATTTAAGTGTAGAAAGTAGTCTTATAATTTTCATTTAGGTGCAAAGACCTGTGAAAGCAGCACAATTTTTATTTAATAATTATTTGTCTTGCCTATCTCAAAATAAGTCTAGCGTAGTATCTTAATTGCCGGCAATTTTATTGAGTTTCGTTGAGTTTTACAATGCCTTCATAGCCGTAGTAACAATAGATTGAACCCCCGCTGGCCGCCAAGGCCAGGCCAAGCTTGTTTAAGGGACCTGGACACCCGTCAGGGTAGTTGCCATTTACTTGTCATAAGCATGATTATAAATGAATGCGTACTTTTGACCAACAAAGGACATGAGAATGCATCTAAAATCCGGGAGGAGTAGTAGACCAGGATTTATCCGCCTCATCACCATCGAGGCTTCCTAATTGAGAAGCAACCGTCGTGGGACTTATCCCATCACTTAAGATTTTTCATTAAACCATTATTTCTATGTAGTTCCAATTAAGATAAAAGAATGTAATATATTTAAGTACAAAAATATTCAGACATTTTAATTATATTAATAGTCACTTTAAAGGATTTTGTCCTCTTACTGTTCATAGCCATCATGCTATTTTTCTCACCTTGAAACCAATAATGTTTTTCTCGCCACTCTTATCTATGCCTCCAGCTTTTACATTAATGAACCCAATTCGAAATTTACCTGTTTACCTACAACAATGTTTGTGCTCTTTCACAGTTATTCAGGCAAACTTGGATATGAACCCACATATATTTAAATTAGCTCTGTGACAGATCATTTGTGTAAATAAGTGAAAAAATATGAAATAATTTGCCCAAGACAATAGATATTGAAAAATTAAGCATGTCAAAATTTATGAATAAAATTAAAAAGTTTGTTTTAAAATCAAAATAATTATTTAGTTGTTTGTTAATTCTAGAAGATGTTCTATTTTTTATGTTACAAATGAGAGCACAAGTAGCAAAGCTAGAGAAGAAAATGTTCAATGAAGCATATGAGGCTGAATGGAAGAATATCAAATCGTTAAAGAGGGTAATAAGGGTCTCTCGGATGATTATGACCAGGAATGGAAAGCAGGTGAGGCAGTATAGTTGGGTTCTGGGTAAAGTCAAGAAAGCACGAGGGAGTGGGGTGGACATGGACTTAGGGAACATTGGCAAAGAGGAGAAACGCTCTGGATTCAAGGACACTGGATAAAAGCACATTGGACGGCATGACGTTTTGAAATATAGGTAGTATAAATAATTTTTACAAATTATATAGGAACACAACTAGTTTTTTTACCAGACAGTCAGTGATAGGATTAGTAGAAACATGGCTCACGAGAGAACTATAGATAATTTTTTTTAGATAAATACACTTGTATAGAATCTTTAGCTAGTAATAGACAGAGAGGCAGACCAAGTGGAAGATTGGCTTTGTTTTTAAGAAATAATTTAATCAATTATATTTTCTAAATCAATAGAGATATAAACTCCATTACCGTTTCATTGTTGGATAAAAGTGGTAAAAAATTAGTAATATCATTAGCTATTGAACCCACAATTACAAACTTCGATATTTTTATTAATGAACTTTTTGATGAATTGAAGTAATCTATGCTGGCGATAGTGGCCTTACGAAAGTTTATGTTTTTGGGCTTTTTTTACTGTGTCTTTGGATATGGCTAATAAGTGCATTTATGAAACTTAGACTTTTTATAGTTTTTATATATTTTAAGAGCTATTATTTATTAGTGCTTTTCATGAAGACGCGACGAAAGAGAATGTTAAGAAATGTCAGATGGGAAAGAAGGAGCAAAAGGGGAGTATTTATTTAAGAGGAAAGGAGAGAAGGAAAATTTCATGGCGTGATCTTCCTGAGAAGATTTGCTTTAATTGGTGGAAAGTAAAAGGGTAACTAGTAAGACGGAGAAGACATACAATTCATTTACAATCATTGACATTTATTACCAACTAGCTTTGGTGCCCGTTCAGAGAACGGGGGTCTAGTAGAAACGGGATGCCATAACACAACCATAACCATAACCAAAACCAACACCATAAACAACTTCATACCATAACACCGAAACCGAACCATATATACAAAACATAAACAACTACATAAGCATAAGCAAATCCACCTCGTCTTATAACAACATAACAATCCCAAACCACAAAACTATCAGCCAATCACATTCTCAGACCCACAATAGTGGGGCACCTACAACCTCCTAAGGTTGACAATGTTTAAGCCCTCAGCAATACCATTCTAATGACGTATCACATGACATACTTGCCACCAACCACGCCAAATAGCTTCAACCACCCCTATTCTCAGACCTAACATGGGTAAGGCGGCCACCACCACCACCGGTAACCTCCCAATGTAGGGCATGTTAAAGCCCTTGGCAATACTATTTGAATGACGTATCACACGGCATATCCCCGCCTAACTCCATTAACAACCCCAACCACTCCCATTCTCAGACCCTACTGGGAGAACACACCCACATGACACTAACACTCAACCCATGACCCTGAAAACAATGCATACAAAGCGTCAGCAGCGCTCCCGCAGCGTAGTTATGAATTTTCATTAAGGTTGCCAAGGTGGTAACCAATGGCTCCATTGATTAGGGAAATGGCAAATTATTTCCCCCACTCCATGTCAGCCAATCCACAATTATTTTTTTTATTAATATTTCATCTTAAATTTAGCATAAAACCAATATCATAGTTTCTACCTCACAGAACGGAAGCAACTAAACACAGATAATTTAGTAATAATAGGAGATTTTAATGCACATTTAGGAAATCTTGTTGAATATGAGAAGGAATCATGGACAATACGAAATCCAAATATGGTGTGCGAACGAAAATGTATTGATAAAAAGGTTGATTCTGAAAGAAAGTGTTTAATTAAAAATTTATGTGAAGGAAACTTGTATATATTGAATGGTAGAACGAAAGGGTATTTAGAAGGGAATTATACGTTTGCATCCGCTCAGGGAAATAGCACAATATATTTTTATTTTGTTAAAACCTAGCATTCATAAAAATTATAAAGCCGTCTTATTTGCTCTAATAATTTTCTTTCCTCTATATGACATGTGTCATTCTTAAGAAAAAAAAAATTCCTTCTTTTACTTTAGAGAAGCCAATACATTTAAAATAGACTTATTCGAGCTTCTCAATAGCTTATGTGAGGTATATTATTTTTATTGCGAATAATCATCAACTTCACCAGTTAAGTCCAACAGTATAAAATTTAATTTGGTACATTTAAGGGATTGAATATATAGTCAAATATTATTAGAAATTTTCACGTCATCTTACATCTGAACTGTGTTTAGCTTTGATATTTCCTACGAAAAATCATTATTATGTCTCTTTGAGACATTATGAAGATGCTTTGGGGTTTTGTGCCCGTCCGTCCGTCTGTCTGTCCGTCCGTGACCTCCATAATTTCGACATGCCTTATTCAAATTCAACCAAATTTGGTAGGCAGGTCACCCTAGGTCAGTGCTCGGAAAAGTTCGAAGATTGGGTCATTTGGTTGAACCCTCTCCCCCCTAGGGGGATAATTAAGTTTTGATGAAAAGTTAACTTGGAATCAAGCTGAGCGTTGCGTAACTTAAGTCCATGTTGAACATAGCATTTTTGTGGGGCGAAACCCGAGTCTCTCCGTGACTCCATATTTTCAACACATTTGCTACAAATTGCCCCAAATTTGGTTGGTGAGCCCCCCTAGGTCACTGCTCGAAGCAGTTCGAAGATGGGGTCATTTGCTCCCCCCAAAGGAGAAATTAAGTTGACATGAAAAGTTAACATGGACTTCTGTTAAGCGTCGCTCAACTTAAGTCCATGTTAAAAGTTGATTTTTGTGGGGCGAAAAACTGCTATGTTATTTAGATGGCAACCTTTTTCTGTTGCTCTTCTCTCATTTTTATGTCTCTTTGAGACATTACGAAGATGCTTTGGGGTTTTGTGTCCCTCCGTCCGCCCGTCCGTGACCTCCACAATTTCGACATGCCTTATCACCCTAGGCAGGTCACCCTAGGTCAGTGCTCGGGCAAAGTCGAACATTGGGTCATTTGGGTAAACCCCCTCCCCCAGGGGGAAATGCTTTTTTAAAAGACATGTGTGTCACACTTTAGTATTTTATTATGTCTTTTTAAGACATTAGGAAGATGCTTTGGGGTTTTGTGTCCGTCCGTCCGTCTGTCTGTCCGTCCGTGACCTCCATAATTTCGACATGCCCCATCCACATTTCACCAAACTTGGTAGCCAGGTCACTCCAGGTCAGTGCTCGGATAAGTTCTAAGATAAGGTCATTTGGTTAAATCACCTTTTTGAAGGTTGTTGTTGAAGGAAGTTTTTGTGACAAAGTCAACACCTGAGTGCGGCATTGGATAGAGAAGGCAAAAGTAAGCAACTTTTACCTAATAGACTTTTGTCTTAAAATGCCCCTATTACCCAGAAAATGACTTTTAAGATTTTTTGTTTGTGACCTCCATATTTTTGACACGCCTTTGCTAAATTAAACCAAATTTGGTAGGCAGGTTTCTATGGGCCATTGCTTGGACTAGGTCAAAGAAAAGGTCATTTAATTAAACCCCCTCCCCCAGCGGGAAAATTAAGTTTCGATGAAAAGTTAACATGGACTTGAGTTGAGCGTTGCGTAACTTAAGTCTATGTTAAAAATAGAATTTTTGAAAGGCGGAACCCGAGTCTTTCGTGACCTCCATATTTTCAACACGGTTGCTCCAAATTACCTCAAATGTAGTAGGTAGGTCCCGCTAGGTTACTGCTCAAACTAGATCTGAGATGGGGTCATTTGGTTAAACCACGTCCCCCAGCGGGGAAATTAAATTTTGATAAAAAGTTAACATTAACTTAAGTGGAGCAAACTCACGTCTGCTTGCCGAGGTAGTCGTTATGTCGCAGAGATACCGCTCGAATCACCACAAAGCGAACTCACTTCTGCTTGCTAAGGTTGTCGTTATGTCTCAGAGATACCGCCTTAACCACCACAAAGCGAACTTACTTCTGCTTGCTAAAATTGTCGCTATGTCTCAGAGATACTGCGCCAATCACTACAAACCGAACTTACTTCTGCTTGCTAAGGTTGTCGTTATGTCTCAGAGATACCGCTTCAACCACCATAAAGCAAACGCACGTCTGTTTGAGGAGGTAGTTGTTATGTTTAGGAAATACCGTCCCAACCACCACAAAGCGAATTTACTTCTGCTTGCCAAAATTGTCGCTATGTCTCAGAGATACCGCGCCAATCACTACAAACCGAACTCACTTTTGCTTGCCAAGGTTTTCGCTATGTCTCAGAGATACCGCGCCAATCACCACAAAGCGAACTCACTTTTGCTTGCCAAGGTTATCGTTGTCTCAGAGATACCGCGCCAACCACCACAAAGCGAACTTCTGTTTGCCGAGGTTGCCATGTCTGCACGCTACTAAATAAATTATCTAAATCCTTCCGCTCTTCTAACACTTTAATCTAAACTGAACGGCGGCTGTAACTGTGACTCTCTGCACGCTAACAAACGTGCGGTAGCTTAACGCCATCATAACTACTGGATGGTTTGGGTAATAGCTAAACGCCATCCCAACTACTCGAAGAGTTAACTGAGAGTAAATGGTTTGGGCGGTAGCAAAACGCCATCTTAACTACTAGATAGCTCCCGCGTTAGCTACGCGCCATCCCAACTACTGGATGATT
Organism: Rambutsinella grinnellia; assembly: GCA_027743725.1. NCBI lineage: Eukaryota > Metazoa > Arthropoda > Collembola > Entomobryomorpha > Entomobryidae > Rambutsinella > Rambutsinella grinnellia. The sequence goes on from JAHZMU010001618.1 coordinate 8,690, forward strand.
CCCGCGGTAGCTAAACGCCATCTTAACTACTGGATGGTTCCCGCGGTAGCTAAAACGCCATCTTAACTACTGGATGGTTTTTGAGGTAGCTAAATGCTATTTCAACTACTGGATGGCTTCCGCGGTAGCTAAACGCCATCTTAACTACTGGATGGTTCCTGCGGTAGCTAAATGCTATCCCAACTACTGGATTTCTTTGGCGGTAGCTAAACGCCATCTTAACTAGTGAATGGTTCCCGCGGTAGCTACGCACCGTCGGAACGTTTTCTGTCGCTCGTCCCTCATTTTTATCCAATTTTATCCAATTTTATCCACTTTTTTGGCATGAATTTTCAATTAAAGCGAAACATTAGCATCGAACCTTAGTTTTTTATTTGCTTTTCTACTTCTTAAAAAGACATCCGTATGCTTAGTTTTACTGATTTATTTAGAAAATAATATGCATTAAAAAACTTTCATTAGAAAATTTCCATTTAGGATTGCAACAACTATTAAGTTAAGAGAACACTATTGCGGGAAGCACAGAAGTAAAACACTTATCTCGATTTTGTTTTTTCTTCAAAATAAAAAGTCATTTCCAACTCATAATTTCTATACAAAAGGTCCTAATCAGGCTATCAGTTGTATGCAACTTTCACTTAAAAATTGACGTGTTTTACAGATTTTTCTTCTGGTCAATTGATTAATTTTTATATCTTAATACTACTCTTGTGTGTGCAGAACACGACGAAACTCATTTTGGTAAGCAAACATAACTTTCTCTCTCGACAAACATTTACTTTTTTCAGATTACATAAAGCAAACTTTTTGAAAGAAACTTCTTATACAATTGATGCTACATATTTGCTTCAGATAGATTTAAAAGGAAACGAGTGTCAAACACCTATAATTTCACATTTATAAGTCAAAAATTTGACACCGAACAAGAACATTTTACTTGATATAATACGATTAATGAGAGATATTCTGGTAATAAGAATAGCGTTTGAGGCTATTGCTGCAATAAATGTTCCAAACTCAGATGAATTTAAATTCATGGTAGATAGTTCAAATTTCAGAGATGCATTGTTAGAACTATTTGATTGTACCGATATTTCCCACTGCTGTAACATGTACATTGCCAACATAACAGTAAAATTTGAGCATTTAACTTAAATTCCTTACAAGTACGAGTACTTTCTCTCAATTTAGGAAGAAAATACAGAAACTAACTTTTCTCTTTTGAAAATCTTTCTCTCTTCATGTAGATGCATGTAATCCAACAATGTTAAAATCATTTTTGCTGACTGCTTGGAAATGCTTAGTTTTAAAAGCTTATAGAGATCATAAAGCTGTTAAAAGGGTTTAGTCTCCCTTTCTACTTTTCTCGTGTCAATAAAATTTCCTTTCTAAATAACCTTCAATACCTTACCTCAAAATAAAATCCTTCGATTTTCCTCTACAAGTATATATTTTGTCGTTCTACACACAGACATACAAAAAAATTTACACTTGCTGATTTAACACTTTAATCCATCTTAATATTGATATCGTGTCCAGTTTTAACGCTTCTTACACACCTTTCTAACACATTAAGCAAAAGTCTACGCTTTTCCATTTTCACCATGTCATCCGTTAGTTCCTATGCAGTAACAGTAATTACACACTAACACGTGCTGCATAACAAAATCAGCAGCCGCTTTACTTTTATGCATTTTTCATTGGATTTTAAACTAATAAGAAAACGATATTTGCTTCTCACATAATATCATACATGATTGCTTATTAATCAGTTGAAGTTTCCAACAACACCACATGCCATTTTATTCTGTCTACTTAAGCAATCCATGAAAAGTTAACAGTTTCTTACTCATTTTAATTGTAGAAGTGGATTTTTGAGAAAACAAGGTTCAACTATTTTACAACACTTCTTTCGCTTTATCTCATCTTAAGGGTAATTCGTAAAAGCAATTTTACATTTTCAAATTTTTCCTTGTATTTTCTCTTTGCACTATCATGTCACACGTATATAAATGCTTGTTGGTAATGGAAAATCCAACTCATGCGGAATTTATCTATTTCTCTCTTACAATTTTTTCTCACTCAGTAGGAAATATCTATGCAGAATTATTCTCTAAACTTCCAACCTTGCAAGTCGTAAAAATTATCGACAATGGATTATTTGTATTGGGAGACACTATATCTTCAAATTACACTATTTATGCAAATAATTTACCTCTGCATACAGCTCTGAAAGCAAATTACGATTGTACTAATGAGAATTGCGATTGTAACATGATTTTTAAAGAAATAATACCTCTTTAACATGCTTATGAACTTCTTTAATCCTTTTTCATATCTCTACCACTATTTATACAGTATTAGCAGGTGTAAAAACTAATCATGTGCCAAGTTTTTCTTCACAGAAAAAAGTTTTAGGAATATTATCTGAAGACAACGTCCAAGATGCTTTTCTATTTCGTTCATTCCACATACTCATCCATTTTCAATACTCCAGTCAGGGAGCACTAGACAAGAAGAAATCAGAAAGGACCGCTAACCATAAACATTTTTTCTTCACAATCAACCTATCCTTCTTAGAACAAATATATAGTCATCTTTCATTCTGAACATTTTCATCTGACTTCACAACAAAAAAGTTTTTGCTTTGATATGATACAAATTGTAAGTGATGAATAGGCGTCACAAACGGTTGATTTATTTACATCAAATTATTAAAGTTATAAAGCTAATACCATTTCTTCTAAACTCTAGTATATCATACATGTACACCTGTCTCAGATGTCATATGAGGACCTTTCATTCCATCTTGTATCACCTTCCTCCTTTCTGACTGTTGACTGATGCGTTTACAAGCAAGCAAATAAAGGACTTTACCCTACCAACCCATTTCATTTCTTTTCATCAAGAATCACAAAATCTTCAGAGGGAACCACCACGATCTACATTATAAAGAACTTTTCTTCCATGGCCATAAACCACACGAATTTATCGTTGGCACATCCACGTTCATCCCCTTGTCATTCTTTTGACAAAATATGTAAATTTCAATATTCCACATCTTTTTGGGTACTAATCATTACTTTCTTCTTTTCAGCATTCTCAGGTGTTCTTTTTAATATCTCTGCAGAACACTGCGAAAGAGCCTTACTTAAATAAAAATTAATAGGCAATTACCTTTAGATATGAATTCATGGTAATATAAATAGGAAGGAAAGTTATAGATAAGAAATATGTAATTCACATAAAGCAAAAAAGTTTTTTTAGACGGGAACGCTCTATCTTTAAAAACAACCAAACTAATGTAAATTTTTCTTACCCAATTATGTATTTTGGAGCATTTTAGGTTTAAAACTTTCTTTTCTTTCTAAGTCAGGAATAGCGAAAGATGTTTTGTAACAACTTTTCCATCTTATTATTGTCAAACACAAATTACCTGTATTTTTCACTTTCTCTATCAATACACCTTTTGATAAATTGTATAAGATCAGTTTTAGCAGGTATGACTAACAAATTGAGGACCAAATATTTTTAGAGAAAGCAAAAAGTGCCAACAACAGCTTTTATAGGTAGCTTTTAGGGGTAAAAGCTATTAAAAACTGCAAACATCTCTCTGTAGTCTTTGTAATTATTAAACCTTATTATTACCATCTTCAATAAAACTAGAAAGACTACAACAAAAATTAATTAAGGTTAAAAACTTTGTAATTTGTCATTAGATATTTACCTTATAGAATTTGTATTAGTCATTTTCATGTTGGTAAAAACAAGTATATTCAGTCTCAGGTACAATATAAAATCTCAAAGTGACTTTTAAATAGCCAATTGACGAAATTGATAATTTTTAGTAAAATGATAAAAATTATGCAAACTTTTCAATGACATCATATATCTTCTCTTGTTCACTTCTTTTGGTAACGATTATATGTAAATACCGCGTACTTGCTTTTACTCACTTCAGTAAACATTTTTGATAAACTTTGGGTATATAATTTATGTATGTAATTATTGAAGTCAGGAAATTATCTCTTTTTACGGTATTATGTCGGTATTTTCAACAAAAAACTATTGTTAAAAGAAATAAATAGGCAGTGATTTTTCATATTTGTCATATCCCAGTCCCATTTTTGATGGACTTGGACTACACTGAATATTGTTAACAACTCCTGATCAGCTAAGCAGAATCGATGCTGTTTCTTCCACATCATTACCTGTTACTAACAACAACATGATATGCCAGTATAAATCGAGTTAGGATAATTATAGATATTTTTATAAAGGATTTCCAACTTTTTAATATTGATTTTCAAAGTTTCAATTGCAACAAAACCTGTACTTTCAAATGTTTAATTACGATTATGACATCATGCGGATAGATACGTTTTGGTCTTTGTAATATTCTAAACACATTAGTTTTGAACCTTTTTTCTCTGAACAAATACATATTGACGTTAACAAATAACCGTATTTCTACAAGAAATATAAACCTTTCATGTTTTGTGTAGAGAATGGAATCTGCTTTTAATGTTAGGTGAGGTTAAAAATATAATAACAACACAAGCGTGATCTTCTCTTTAAGAACACAAATTGTCAGGCAAAAAATTGCGGATAAAAAATAGTCAATTATACATCCTTAGAGAAATTTTTTTCAAACCTTGTAATATTTTTCTTCTTACGACCTATTACTTCATTATGTCATAATTATTATGTAGTAATACCAACCAGTATTCCTTATGATTACTCAACTACAAATAATGATGTACAGAGTTATGCAAATCTTATATTTTAATGGTAATTTAATTAAATTATTAGAAAAAATTTCTCTTACATACAAAAAAACAGGGGAGTTGTCAGGGTAAGAGGTGATGCTGATACCTAAATAGTAGGGCAAATCAAAATATATAGAAAGGTATAGCAATCAGAGCAAGAGTAAAAGAGTAGCGTAAGATTAAAGCAGTGAAAGCAAGACGAACGCTATGTAACGCACTGTAAACATGTAAATCGTAGTCAGATCTCTTACAGCGTTCCAATAAAGACGTTTGCACTTTACTCTCTGTAAGTCTTTTCTCTAACTTCATTTTCACTTACATATTCTTACTTTGACCTCTATTACCTTCATCGTGGCTAAGGAGAGAGCCAGGCATGATACAGTTGTCCAAAAGTATATCTGATTTGGACATTTAATGGAATAATAAAGCCGGCAGTAAAAAGCCTGTTTGCGGTATACCTCCGCCTTTATCTAAATATGTAAAGACTGTAGAAAGTTAAAAGGATAATGGTTTAATAGAAAATGGTTAGAAATGTAAAATACTAATTTAAGTATAGCAATAAATATAAGAAAGTGTCTTTTTTCTGTTGTACATAGAGTAATGCAACACGTCAAGTTTGGCGGGACTTGTATTTGTAATAAACGGGCACTTAACAACGTTTTAATCTTAGATTGGGTATTGTCCCGAAAATAAGTCTCTACCATCCCTACTTTATTTGCACTATCACTATCAAGTCGCCTTGCTTTTCCCTCTTTCGGTATCACAACAAATTCATAAAGTAGTTAAAATTGAAATAAAGTTTTGTTGATGTTATACGCGAGACATACGCGCGGCTTTGAAATTCCCGTAGCTATAGATTTGTTTGGTTTTCCTAAACATTCACTTTAATTTATAATTATAACGTTTACTCCTCAAACTGTTTACGAATTACGTTTGACACCTTTGCGTTTTGATATTTCTGACCACCTCTGGAAACGTCCCATTGACATTGGGATACTTGTACGTGATATCAAGCATGGCCCGTGTTATATTTTACTGTTATATGCCACCGTTAAATACCGGCATATAATGGCAAATTCCACCCCAATTTTTGGTGGCATATAATGGCATAGTAGATGATAATGGAAT
>JAHZMU010001619.1:0-24923 GCA_027743725.1 Rambutsinella grinnellia
AAACATTCACCTAAGAAGGAACAAAGCAGTTAAATTATAATTAAGTTTAATTGTTAATTATTTTTTTTAAATGCACATTTAAGTTTTCATTATTAGTTTTTTTGTGTATAGGTACTCCTAAATGTACCTCATATTATAATGAAAAAATTAAAGCTAAATATTTAGTTAGTTTGGTAAAATAAGCTTAATTGTTCTAACGCCATCACTAATTGTCCTGGATTTCAAATTCGCCTAGCTCCCTCATATTTTCGAATTTTTGAATGCGGTTTTCAATGTCATGTTGTCCATTTTGTATTCTACAATATATTAAAATATGAAACCCATGTTCGGGATTTAGAATCGCCGCATACTGTGCTTGTGGGATAATAAATTCATATTTCTTCGAAGTTTAAAGTTCAAACAAGTATAGTTAAAGAATTTTCCACTTAAAAGCTGACCTTTTGACCCTGGCGTAATAAAATAAACGTGATAGTTTTAATTACAAATTTAATGTTCACCACAACTTGGAGAAAATTAATTACGCAACTTCTTGGAATATGTACTCAATAAAAATTAATCCGAAAGATAACCGAAAGGTCAGCCTTTTTACAAGACATTATTCACAAATTCACAGTAAAGCAATTCCATTACGAAGAACTTTTGTAAACCAAGATAATAACCCAATTAGTTATGTCTAGCCTCAGTTTAGCCTCAGAAGCTGATTTAAGAAGTTTCTTAACTTTTAAATAAAAATGAATTTAGAGGAAATAATTGCTGCATTTTTTATGTGGTTCCTCCCAGTATGCCTTAGTCTACCAACCGAAAACTCTGCTTCTGGAGAAGGTAAGCATTTTAGTTTTTTTATATCATCCAAATGCATGAGCTCCAAATTCTAAATAATAATTTTTTATTAATAAATTGTTCATTTTTTTGCCAGCTGTAGGGAAAATAATGGGAGGATTAACTGCCAACCGAGGCGAATTTCCTTATCAAGCTTTACTAATGCGAGACGGTTACTCCTGTTGCGGTGCGTCTATTTTATCGAAAAAATTCATCTTGTCAGCAGCTCATTGCGTCGAAACAAAAGGGATAGTGGATTCCGCCTCCCGTTATAAAATTGCTGTTGGCGTACACGACAGATCCAAACTGTCAGAATGGAATGTGCAAAACTTAACCGTAAAGAATATCATTATGCACGAGAATTACAAAAATGAAACTTTTCAAAATGATATTGCAATTCTCGAACTAGATAAAGAGATTCAGTTTAATAATTACGTAAAATCCGTAAAACTGGCGGGGAGTAATGAGAATTTTATGGGAAGTGTAGTAGTTTCCGGTTGGGGACGGAATGATGGAAAAGGAACAATTTTACAGAAACTAATAGCTCAACTTATTTCAAATGACAAGTGCAATTCAAAATGGTCTTCTTCTAACACGACGATTACGAGTGAAATGCTCTGTTTTGGAGAGGAAGGCAGAGATGCTTGTCGCGTAAGTTAAAAACATTCCAGTTTTGTTTAAGTCTAACATTTAACAAAAAGATTATTTTGATTATTATAGGGAGACAGCGGCAGCCCTATGATGTGTCGCAGAAGCGACAACACTTTAGTCCAATGCGGAATAGTATCATTCGGAAAACCATGCAAAACGTCTTGGCTTCCCGGTGTCCTAACAAGAGTGTCAAGTTTCATTTCTTGGATAGAAGAGAAAACTGACATTGGGAATTCTCTAAAGCAAAAGATGGACCAAGCAGAGCCGTTGACGACTAAAAGCGCAGAGTTTCTCTTAAAACTAGCCTATGAAGTTAAACAAGCTAATGATCTGAACTTAAAAAGCCGCTTTCCAAAATCAATTCAAGATCTCCTTTGGCATTCCGCCTGCCGCATAAAAAATGTTGAGACAGGTCATTACATGAAAGCCGTCATGGAAGAGCAGACCATCAGCAATGGCAACACAATCCAAGTATACCATGTAGTGGGAGGGAATGAATCTCTAACTACCCCAAATTGGAAACTCGTTCCAGAAATTATCCAAAATAAACTCCGGTTTCGAATATTTAATAGAAACATTGGTAAATACATGAATGATGAAAGAGACGAAGGCTTTGTGCAAGATTTGGCGTCAGCACTGCAATACGAGGTACATTTTGAAAATGATCGAGTTCCTTCCGGTATGGCACAGCAGCCATTTTACATTTTCAGCCCGGGCAAAAACGTATATTTCCACGAAGCAAGGCGGAGTTGGGAACCGTGGCGTTGTGGATTCAACCAATTGTTGGATTGTTTAGTATCATCCGAACCTGGAAGTAAGTATAATGAAGGAAAGTTTATTCTGGAAGGATGCGTTGAAGAAGTAGGCTTCGTGGGAGGAATGAGAGATGACACGGAGGCGGATGGTTGTTTGAAAAAAGGAACGAATATTTTAATGGCAGATATGACACAAAAACCAGTGGAAGAACTTAAGGCTGGCGNGTAGGCTTCGTGGGAGGAATGAGAGATGACACGGAGGCGGATGGTTGTTTGAAAAAAGGAACGAATATTTTAATGGCAGATATGACACAAAAACCAGTGGAAGAACTTAAGGCTGGCGACCTGGTTATGGACATGGACTTTAAGCCTGCTAAGGTAATCGGAGTATCCTTTGAGTTTTTATTTAATCAACAATTCTACGGATTTGGGGAGGACTCCGCCTTTTTCACACAATCCCACATGTTTGTAGGGCCGAAAGATGACAACCAACTTCAATTTTATGCTTTTAATACATCTAATTTGATCCATTTTAATCCACTCATGCAATACTTAAACTTTACTAAAATGGTACAGGAGAACACCAGTAGGGTTTTCAAAATAGGCAATAAAATGAACAAAACAGCAAGTCCTTTATCAGTCTTCAAGGACTCAACTGTTTATCCGAGGGACACTCGTATCTACTCCGTTCAAGTAGATAACCCAACTGGTACGTATTTTGCGAATGGGTATCTCTGCAGACATGATATTCCCCCCATGGAATACTGGCCAAATACAATGGGTTTGCTTTCCCGGTTATTGAACACGACAAATTTTAGATTGGCTTCTGAGATTCCCTTCACAATTGAAACAGACGGGTTCCTTGACGAGGTCACCGAGAAAGTAAAATTCAGTGTAGAGAAGTATTTAAGCAATTTGACACTTATTGGTAATGAAGATGTTCCAGTAATGAACTTGGATGGGAATTTGGATGAGAGCATTAAAGCTCTCTTTGCTAATCCCAGCATAACTGCTCTTGGATTAAAATTATATGCAAAATTGGGGCCTTTGCTAGCACCTCATTTAGATTGCGCCGTATTCAATGATAAAACATGTGGAATAGGTAATTATATAGGATTTCTGCAGCGCGACTTGCTCTCGTTAATCAATAAGAAACTATTAGTTCTTAAGCGCTTTGATAACTCTGAACATTTATAATGTTTTTAAATGAAAACTTTTAATTCTGATAATAAATTCTATTCTTTCTTGTAATAAAACTAAATAATGGGGTGCAATCAAAATGATTGAAGGTTATTATTAATTTAAATCAATAATTCAATTTAAAAATATTTTCCATCAGAAAGCATCAATTTCCGTCTATATCTTTTGTAATTTTCCAAATTCAGCTCCATCCAGCCCACTTACCCTTCCTTTTGCGTCATTCGCCCTTCAACAATCATTTAAGTCACACAAACCCTTAAAATGCTGAGCGACCGTTTCTTAAAAATCTACAAAGCCCATTTCACTTGGGCCAAAATATGTTTCACGACTCCTTACAAATGGAAAAATGGATATCCACAAGTTTCTCGCTCATATTACATCAGATATTTGCTACTTTACGCCTTACCTTTAGCATTATATGATTTATTCTTATTATTGCAACTCTTCTTGGAAATACGCAGAGGACATGGGCATACCATTCCGTTTTACTTTCTCGTCGCTTTCACCCTTTGCGGAATATTCGACTTTATTGTGGCTCTCACGCTTGTCATCAATCCATACCTTGGGTCCACCGTATTGAGAGAATCTTTCAAGTTTTTCTCATTCATTCAAAGTAAGTCGATCGCTAATAAATAAAACAATTATTTTAAATAATTAATTTTATTTCAGAAAATTACATGCACGGATTTGACCCCAACAAATCCAAAATAAATATGGCATTTGACTTGTTCATTTTCCTGATGGGGCTTGGCTTTCCTCCTGCAGCTTTCTTTGTCGGACTTCATTCCTTCGCATTCCCCAATTGGTCAATGTACATGACCTCTTATTTGATAAATGATGACGGTACTTTCAAGGTCTCGCTTGGAACCTACATGCTAATAGTCTTCTGCCATGGATTAGCTGCAATTTCTTTTCTCATAGCAAACTGGGTTAATCTCTTACTCTTTTTTGAAAGCCTCCTCTTCCTTTACTTTTATCCTTGGCTAATCTTCCGCGAATTCCGTTTCGTTACTTCAAATAGGACGTATAAATACCTCGCTGATAGTCAATTCAGAAGCTTTAAAAATTACCCAAAGCTTTACAACTCCTTCCAAATAATTCACATTTTATATACGGAATATATGTCAATGTTTGTCGGTCCTATTTTCGCCCTCTTGTTAAACTTAAGTACTTACTGTAATGTTAGTTTAATAACTAAGTGGATGGTTCTGGATGTAATTAGCTTCTTAATTTTGCTACTTTGGGGTGGCGGTGCTCAGGCAGTATCGCTAATTGGGTTGGGGCTAATGGGAGAGTGGTATGAGCATAGTAAAAGTGTAATCAAATCTGTTAAGGCTAAAGATTGGGGCAGACATAATAAGGAAATGAAGAGAATTTCAAGGTCGTATAATACATTGGGGTATGGCTACGGGAAATTTTATGTCGTGAAGAGGCTCACGACTCTCAAATTTATGAAGTGTGTTAGTAGAAATACTTTAAGAGCTTTGCTCACTTTTAAGAAATAATCTTTTTTTTGGTAAAGTTGAATTAATATCTGTAATTACAGTTTTTGCTAGTTGGAAATGCTTTCCTTTTTAAGAGATAACCGAAAAGGCGAAAAGGCTATATTTTAGGTATAGAAAATATTTAGTAATCGAATAAATAATTATTATAACGTTATTTTCCAAGCAACTTGTTTTGCAACTGATCGATAAACAAATTTAGGTTCTGGATTGTTTCAAGGATTATTTCAATTTTTAATGTTTTTAAATGAACAGCTTTGATTACTTCTGCAGGTAAAATAAAATTGACAAATGTATAGTCAAAATGATTAAAGGTTTCGTTTTAAATCAATAAGTTAATTTGTAGCTATTTTCCATTACAAATAACCAATTTCCTTGATGGAAATTCCGTCTATTATATTTCGTGTAATTTTCGAAATTCAGGTCTATCCAATGGTTGGACTCCTACGTACTTACTCTGAGACTTAGATTTTGTGTCATTCGCTTTTAAAAATTCTTAAAATCAAGCAAACGTTCTAAAAATGTTGAGCGACCGTTTCTTAAAAATCTACAAAGCCCATTTCACATGGGCAAAAATCTGTATGGCGACTCCTTACAAGTGGAAAAATGGATATCCCCAAGTCTCTCGCTTTTATTACATAAGATATATAATATTTTATGCTTTCCCATTAGCCTTTTATATCTTGTTCTTGTTATTACAAATTATCCTGGAAACAAATAGGGGAAATTGGAATACCATCTCATTCTACTTCCTCATCGCTTTCACCCTTTGTGGAATATTCGATTTTATTATTGCCCTTACGCTTGTCATCAACCCATACCTTGGCTCTGTCGTTTTACGAGAATCTTTCAAATTTTTCTCATTCATTCAAAGTAAGTCCATTGCTTATAAGTCGCTTATAAATAGCTTACTTTAAATAGCTTGTAATAATAAATCAATTTTCTCCATTTCAGAAAATTACATGCATGGCTTTGACCCAAACAAATCGAAAATAAATATGGCATTTGACTCTTTAATTTTCCTGATGGGACTGGGCTTTCCTCCCGCAGCTTTCTTTATTGGACTTCACTCCTTTGCATTCCCCAATTGGTCAATGTATATTACCTCTTATTTGATAAATGACGATGGAACCTTCGTAGTCCCGCTGGGAACTTACATGCTAATTGTATTCTGTCATGGATTAGCAGCAATTGCTTTCTTAATATCAATCTGGGTTAACCTTTTATTATTTTTTGAAAGTGTTTTATTCCTCTATTTATATTCTTGGCTAATCTTCCGCGAATTCCGCTTCGTTCCTTCAAATAGAAAATATAAATATTTTGCAGATTGGCAATTCAGAAGTTTCAAAAATTTTCCGAAGCTTTACAACACTTTCCAGATAATTCATATTTTATATTCGGAATATTTGTCAATGTTTATCGGACCAATTTTCGGTCTATTGCTTATCCTAAGTACTTATTGTAACGTTAGTTTAATTAGTCAGTGGGAAGTTTTGGATGTAGTCAGTTTCTTAATATTACTCCTGTGGGGTGTTGGCTCCCAAGGAGTGTCATTAGTTGGGTTAGGGCTAATGGGAGAGTGGTATGAGCATAGTAAAAGTGTAATCAAATCTGTTAGGGTAAAACATTGGGGATTTCACGATAGGGAAATGAAGAGAGTTTCAAAGTCGTATAATACTTTAGGTTATGGCTATGGAAAGTTTTATGTGGTGAAGAAGCTCACTACGCTCCAGTTTATGAAATGTGTTAGTAGAAATACTTTAAGAGCTCTGCTTACTTTTAAAAAATATGTCTCTTAATAAAATATAATTTTGATTAATTTTACAATCTTCCTTATCTCTTTCTCTTACGACTTTCTCCGTTGAAACTTTCTCTCATAAAGCTAAGCTAATTACGTATTTTTCTACACGGCCGCTAGATATTACGGCTAATAATGCCATAATGTTTTTGAAATCAATTAATTTCTTGCACAAGTATACACGCTAATAATTTTAGAAATCGGCATGTCTCTTCGGACATATTATATTTTAAGTAAACTTTGCAAATTGTATACTAAGTCTAAATATAATATGATACTTTGTACTACAATGCATGAGAAAAAACTATAGAAAATAGAGAATTATCGCATAAACATGCTTATACGTGCTCCCCATTTGTACTACAAAAGTAAATTAAATTGTTGACATCTCATTGCATCTGCATTTGCGCTACAAGATAAACAAAGCTCTCAACAAAGAAGACAATCCATCCTAATAACAATCCTCCAACTACCAAACTAAATATTACTAAAATATTTCCCTCCAAATTAGCAGCGCTAGGGCCTTCCAGTTCCCTATCATTACTGCTAATATTGCGGTTGATGCTGCTGTAAATTATTTCCAACATGTGTATCCATCTCTCCCTAATCCCCGACTGTTTCAGTAATCCAATTCTCTTGATGAAATGTGTAGGAATATTCCGTTTCATATAAAATGAAAAGGATAACCGTATATTCCTTTCTTTTCCTTCATACGTTCGAGAATCATGCAAACTTTTAAGGAATCCTTTGCACTTTCTCGTTGTAAGCACAACTGCCGTTTTATTGCAAATGCGGAGTTTTTCCAAAAGCTGTCTTTCTTCTTCCAGACTATACTCCTCTCGAATTTTATTTAATATATTTAATAAGTCGACAAAACCGAGTCTGGGGGAGATGACAGGGTACGCAAACTTGAGCCACTTTAATAAATGGATTAATAACGGTCGCGGAGGTAGCAATGAGCTGTTTCGCCTTAAAATGCCATCAACCATATTATTTGCATAAGGTTTTATTCTCCAGTTTTCCCAGTGGTATGGGCTAAATCGGGAATATACTGTAAAAACGCTTTCTTCTCTCAAATACACTTCTTGATAGTGACTGTCGTAAGGCTTTGAATATGAAATAATATCAGTTTGGGACAAACTTGTATTTGAAATTTGTAAAATATTTCGTGCCCCATTCAATATTTCATGCTTGACATAAATGTTATATTTGAACTCGACCAGTTCATTAAATTTTTCAAATTTCTCAGCTTTCCTCGGTCTAACCATATTATAAACGTTGTTTTGTCTGTAGCCCTCACTCAAAATAATAACCATAAGAAAATAAACGCACATCATGACACGAACTGAGTTGAGCTTCATAAACTTCTGATTTAAAAAAATGTCTCCTTGTTCAAGTAAGAGTTTTGTAAAGGAAAAGAGCTTTGTTGAAAAATTTGTTGATTGAACTGGGCTTGCTTCAAGAGCTAAAGCAAGAAGGACAACTGTTGCAACAAGGCAGATCCACACGGACAAGTCGTAAACGCTGACAAGTTCATCGTACAACAAAGGCTCTACTTTCTTAAAGCCGCAAACAATAAATCCAATCGGATTTGAAATATCTGGAAGGAAAAATAGAATATGAAGTGGACTTGTATCTCTGCTGGACTCCTGTATTAGTTCTGGATTGTCGTTATATTCTATTTCCACTTTACTAGCGTGAAAAAGGTTCCCATTGACGCACAACATATTAGTTGGAACTTCATACGAATAGTTTCTCAAGACTGATGTCCAAATATGGGAAATAATTGGGCCAATTTTATGACGCCTCTTGGAAATAGTCTGGGAATATTCAAGCATTGGATTATTTCTTGGGGGTCTACAGAGATGAAAGTCTACTTGTGAATAGTCACCAAGTGTAAAGTCTATGTTTATCTGAAACTCCAAAACGTCGCTTATTTTATTTCGTGTCCAATTTATGAATTTATCATCTATGTAAATTCTTGCGGAATTTATATATGTCTCAATTTTTGCCACTAACAAGAACGAGTTCCACGACTTTCCATTTCCCCTGGAATATATGTAGCCTAGTTGGGGAAGTGCTTTTTGCCAGTCAAGTAGTGAATACAGCTTTACGTCATTTGGCTGCTCTTTAACTACATAAATATATAACTTGGGTATTAATCCTGGAAGAATCTTTTGTAACTCATCCTTCACGCTTGGGTCATTTGAAAACCCATGAAAGTGCCAATCTGGAGGTCGCAAGCAAACCTCAATAATATTCACGGACGACATTTTGTATTTTATTGAGGCAATTATCCAATCCATATATGCCTTACTTCTAATTTCATCGGTAAAAACCCGGGGTGGAAAAAGATAAACGTAGACTTCACAATTTGATTGTTTAGATTTCCCAATAAATTTGAAGTTGTCAAAACTAGCACAATGTGAGAACCAGTTAGGACTGTAATTTGAAAGTAGAATCGGGCAAAGCTGGGCAAGTGCGCCTTTTCCCTCCAATATCCAAACGATCTCATTTCCAATAATAGCAGGAACAGGCTTCCGAATTATCCAGGGCATGTCACCATCTAAAAGTTGGACGCCGGCAAAATTACTTACGAGAAACTGGCAACGCGTCCCAATCAATTTCAAGTCATTCAGATCAACTTTTTCTGGCAACGGTCCCCAAATCGAATACATAAGTTTGGATAAGCTTGCAAGAGATGCCGTTTTAAATGGAGAAGTAATGGTTACATTTGGAACAATTGCCATTCCACAGCTAATTATGTTGGTGGAAATATAAGCGAAGAAAATTAAAGAAATCATTTTGGACTCTAACTAGCAAGTAATTACACGAGTTTATAGGAATTTTGGGTTGAGTCTATATAAATGAATTGTTTAAATGCTAAATGCAAATATTTGAATGCTCGCGTAATAAAGCAGCTTTTAAAATATCAAATTTGGAAAGAAGTTGGAAGAGAATAAACGGTATTTTAATTGTGTCCAGCATCTTAAAAAGGTTATAAAATAACTGTTATTTTATTGTCGTCAAAACAACCAAGTAAAGTTAAAATATTTACTTAAATTACTTGAGACACAATAACTTACTTCATAACAGAAAAACTTTTAAAAACACTTGGCCTAATGCTTTGGATTAAAATCGATATTTCACTCGTAACAATTGAGTGTTTAACATTAAAAATTAAAATGCTTTGGCATCCATTTGAGCTAATGGATATCTCATATAATCTGTACAGTTAGGTGGGAACACAGAAAACGGTTTTAACTCGATGTAACAAACCTGCAATTATATAACTGGATAAGACAAAGTCAACCCTTTCATGCAAAAAGTCAAGAGAAGTAAAACTTATGTTGGAAAAAGGTAATATGTGTAAACGGAATTCATATTTAAATTTAAAGCATGTGTTTCGCTTACTCTCTACAAAGGGGCACTTTTCGAGATCGTTACATTTTTTAACTTGCTCGAGCGTAACATTTATTGGTCAGTTTGCCTTACCTTCGCGATTAAAAAAATTGTCACATCTTGAAAGGCCAATTAAGCTTAAAATAATAAATGACTTTTATCACTTTTATCGTTGCAAAAAAATAAGCAACGACAAACAAGAGATATATAAGTTCAAAGGAAGACAATAAAAGCGAGAGGATTTGAATGCCATGAAATTTGTTGAGCGTGTTTTGTTTACTCTCTACAAAAAGCCCTTATTTTTTGACATCATTAAATTTTTAAATTTGCTTTAATTTACAATACAGTAATTGGACAGTACAGTAATCTGTAATTGGACGGTTTACATTTTGGTATTGTAATGATAATGCCAATTTAAAGGGCAATTTAAAAATCATTTGTACATCAAGACCGTCAAATAGCCATTCATTGGAAAGGTTGCATAGTAGTTGCTTTAATTTTTATTTCATAGCAGCCTAATCTTTTGCGTGTAGGCTTAATTTACAAGCCAATAAATTGTAACAAAAATGGATTTGGTTCAATTGTTTCTCGTTTTCACTCTAAGAATAATTTCTGGAACCTTTTGCAATTCCGCCATCCTTGGCTATTCGAAAAGTATTTGGGAAACGATGTAACTCTTCCTAGTAAAATGCCAGTGCCACCATTATTATATTTTGATGTATTATTGATAAAACATCATTCATCTGGAACTGGCTT
This sequence comes from Rambutsinella grinnellia, assembly GCA_027743725.1. NCBI lineage: Eukaryota > Metazoa > Arthropoda > Collembola > Entomobryomorpha > Entomobryidae > Rambutsinella > Rambutsinella grinnellia. Next base: position 10,884 of record JAHZMU010001619.1, read on the forward strand.
ATGCTCTCCTTAAATTCTATACGCGTAGAGGATAGCATGAGAGAAAGCAGTTGGGTTTGCCTTGGAGGAGAAAGCACTTCACTCGGTCGTTCTCGGCAAGCAAAGCTAGCAACACCAGTTGCTTCTGCTTGTCTTGACCAGTTAGTTCTACGTACTGTGGTCTTGACTCATCTGTCCTTGAAACATCATCTTGTTCCGGTGTTTGCTACGAGGTTACTAAAAATCAATTGAAAGTTCTATTTTAAGCCTCATAGATAGTTGCAGCTTGTAAATAACATTATTCCTCTTGTTTGATATTTTGACTTTAAAATTGTTCTTACAATAATGGCGTGTTTATTTCAAGAAATGAAAAATGTACAAATTACTTTTTAAACTTTTTATCTCTTGATTTTAAAGACTTGTAAAGTTTTAATCGAATTCTTGGCACTAAGCGCATTCGTCGTAATTAGGCGGACCCTCGTATTTTGGAGGCAGGTCAGAATCATCAACAAGATCAAGCTCTAGTAACGGTGCGGTAGGTTCTTGCTCTATAACCTGTGGCGGTGTTGAAGGCGGTGCTGTTGGCATTATAGCCTCTTCTTCATCCATTGGAACCGGAGGTGGCGGAGACGACGGAGGTGAAAGCGAAGATTGAATTGAAGCCGGAGCTGATGGAATAATTCTTAAGCCAACTAATTCACTATCTGCTTGGTCCAAACTATTCCTCAAAGGAACTCCCAAATGCGCTATTGCATTAGCAACTTCAGCTTCCGTGCCTGATTCAAAACAAAACTATTAAAATTATATTTTCACTAAATCATATATTCATGTATTACGCGAATTTGTCCATCTGGTCAGAACTACTGTAAAATATATAAAAAATGCTAAGAAAAGAATCAAAAAAGATAAGAAAATATACTCGTTTGCTAACAAATTGTAGCAATTTATTCCACACCAATAAACAATCATAAATGAAATGTAGACTACTTGCACGAGTATACACGCTAACAGTTTTAAAAATCGACATGATCCTCTAGACATATTTTATGCATCACAACCTTTCTAATTCTCAATCTAGCTCTAATGCATTATCAGCCCCATCACAAGTGAAAGACTTGAAATCGGGAAAAGCAAGCAGATGAGTGCGGAGTTTGGGTGATTCCGGTGAAAGAGATGCAAAACATGTCAAAAGAGTTCATCTCTTATATTTTATTTTGCACACGCATGCAAATATATTTTTGTCATGTGAAAAATGATGTGTGTGAAAACGGATTAAGATATTCGACAAATACATTTCTACTTTTATAAAAATTCATCGAATTAATTTAATGAGTGAATCATCTAAATCTGAAATTGAATTGAGCCGTAAAAAAGGAATAGAACTTCTTTTAAATTTAGGTAAAAAAGAGAATAGCAAAACGTGAACAAAAAAGTATACAAAAAAAACAATAAGATAAATTGTAGCAGCCACATTAGTAGCTTCCTTTCGGCTTTGTCGCTTTTCCTATATTTCATAATTGAAATACTTATGAGAACAATTGAATTATTTTTTAAAGACGTATTGTTCTTATTCCAAATTTTATAAGCAGCTTTAAATTTTAAACTTAAAAGGCTTAAAGATTAAATAGGACATATTCTTAAATATCAAAACTTATTATTATTGGAAAGTTGTTATTATAAATATAGAATAATATAATTTTAAGCTAGCAGTTCTAAAATTTTCTACTTGATTGCTACTTAGCATTGAAAGTCCGTAAATTATAAGAATGCATCCAATTTCTATATTTATCGTTTTTACCATTGTTTTCAGTTTTAAAATAAAGTTTACAGTAGAAATAAGAAATTTCTCTACGGAAATAAAAACTCATCACAATTTTTCACCGTTAGACCAGCTATTTAAATCAATGTTTCCAATTCGTGAAGACGTCATCCCACTCATCGATATAAATGCCAAAGTTTGTTTCATCACCTTCTCACCATTCCTATAGTCTGTAAATGCTTACAAAACATTTATGGGAAATCTTGGGGGCAAAAAATGTCTAATCATTCAAACATATTACATGAATATTTTCACTTTTCCATTCAACCAACCAGTAATTAATCGAAAGCTACTCATGGCTTATGTTAATTACAAAAGCGAATTGCGTATTGAACCTAAACGTTTGCTTTGGATATCGGAAACGAGACAGCTAATAAATACCTGTTTGCAGACAAATGAACACAACCCTAAAAGTTGTGCACATCTCGAATTTAAAAGACTAGCAGCAGAATTCATTTAGAAATAAATTGAGCGGCAAAATCTCATTCAGAATTTCACTTGCAACTTTTCTCCTATCCGGATTAATTTTAAGTTGTGGATATCAAAATGATAACGTTTATAACATGATTACCCCAAGGGTGATTTTAAAATATGAGAATTTCTATCAACTTGCTAATGATAGTTATAATATTTATATGAGAACAGGTCTAGTTTACTTTCTACCCAAGTATTTTCCTAAAACATTAAACAAATCATTGTACAAAAGAGGCAAACACGGATTCATGGCTACGGTCTCAGTAAATTTTACATTAGTTGCATTAATATCTTCGCAGGTTAACTCTATTGCTACCTCTCCTTATAGTAGTGGAAAACTAAAAAGGACAAAGATATTGATTAGTCATCACAGCGATTATTACAAACCGGAGTTTTTGATGAATAATGTGATTGGATATTACTGGACTAACTTTACAAATGAATTGGACTTAGGGGCATATGGAAAAAAATTCCAAGCTAAATACGGCCAGTTGGAGCGAAGCGAGTTGAAGACGGCTCTTAAAAGATGTGATAAAACCGCACTTGTTCTTCATTATAGAGAAGCCAATGCTCTAAAACAAGAGCTAAATAATGAAAATATTTATGTAGGAAAAGAGACATATTTTGTGCCGGAATTTGTATTTGAATTTAACAATTACGTTCCTTCCAAGCTAATTGAAAGGATTGGGAGGTTTAAACAATCTGGGATAATTCCAAGATGGTTAGGACTAGTTGAAACAATCTTAGTCAAGAGGGGTGATAAAGAAATAAAGGAAAGTCGGCCATCTGCAGCATCACTTGAAGGAAATGTTGTTGTTTTATTTAGTCTCATTATAATTGGATTGGGTATAAGCTTGATCGTGTTTATCTCCGAGTTTTCTATAATACTGTTTGTAAGATTTAAAAACGTTGTTGTATCATTAAAAATATATTAAAAGACTTTTGTAAAAAATGCGGTGTATGAGAAGAAAATAATATTTGATTAATAGTTTTCCCACTTATGAAGCGAATATAATTATTTGCGAATTAATTAATGAGCGACTCAATCAAAAACATTTTCACATGTCTCATTAGCAAATTTAAAATAATTCAAGCGCTCTTTAGCGAACTTAAGGGATCTCTTATCTTTCGCAAATTTAGAATATTTAATTCCGTTAACTGGAAGAATTACACCGCTCAAAGTTTGTCTGACTTTTAATATTGCTATTTAAGCTTGCATTGTGAAAAACCTAAAATTTCCTGACATGTATTCAATTTCGCTACTTTACTGTTGGACCTTTGCTTTAATTTTCTTATCACAAATGATTAAATTAGAAGCATTGAATATGAAAACGGAAGTAAAAACTCTGCACAACTTTCCACCTTTAAAAGAACTATTTAAATTCATGTTTCCAGAAAGTGAAAATACAATACCACTTTTCAATCTAAATGCTTACGAAGCGTTTATGGGGAACCTCAAAGATAAGAAGTTTTTTATAATCCAAACACATTACATGAAAGTTCTTGCTATGCCATATAATCAGCCAGTAATTAACCGCAAGCTTGCCGTAGCTTATATTAAAAAGAAATGCAAGTCTTGGCCTTATCAGGAATTACCAGAGCTATTTTGGATTCTGGAAACAAGTCAAGTCACAACTACCTGCTTGCTGGGAATGGGAAAGCCTAACAATTTCAAAATGTGTGTATATCTCGCATTTAAAAGATTAGCCACACAGTCCAAACCCTGGACTTGCGAGATACGTTTGGAAATAACCCCACCTATTCTAGGATCATCTAAGGCTGCTCCAACATTGAAAAAAATGGAATGCACAACAGCATCTTGTAACCTTTTGGGATACCGTAATCCCTGGTTTCTTGAAAATAATTTGGTGAACGATGTAACTCTTCCTAGTAGAAAACCAATTGTTCAGTTATTTATTACGCTGCCAACACTTTATTTTAATCTATTAAAAGAACTTGACAAGCCAACTCTATTCGTTCGGAACTCGCTAAGTAGATTCCATGCATGGAGAAAGTTCTAAATCAATCTCAAAGTGTGCGCACAATTATCAATTTATATTGGCAAGTACAACTGGAAATGGGGTAAAGTTAAATGGAAATAATGACGCAGAGCAAATCTTTTCTGTCGGAGCTAGTGACCTGTTGTTTTGGAAACAATTTAAGCTTTGCACCAACTATCTGTCAAGCAATGGGCACAAGGGCCTGATTAAAATGACACGTAATTTTAAAAACGACGTGGATAATGTTGTAGCTCATGTGCTCATCCATTCTATCCAAATTATAATGAGGAATGTTACATATCTCAAAAGCGTTAGCATTAGCCGGAGCAGTCGACAAAATATATTTTGCGTTTCCGACAGGCGTTTAATATCAACCAACTTGGATGTCGACAAAATAACAAATCATAATTATTTTACAATTCTAACTGCGCAGAGAACAAAGATGGGTCATCAGCTTCATGTGCCATTGACTGCTGCTGATAAATTTGGAAGTCTCCGCTTCATCGTTTGCGGAACAAGAGGAAGCGAACACTTTGCATATTGGGAGCTCATTAGCGTTTACGATTATCAGATTTGGTTACTTATTTTATTGACTATTTTATCTTTGGCCTGCGCCTGGTCAATAATAAGTTTTGATGGCGAAATTCTAGACAAATGCATTTGTTTAGCGCAGATTCTTGTAGAGCAAGGCAAATCGTTTAGGAACAATTTGATTCGTATAACCGCATTCAAGCTCTTTCTCGGAACCTTTCTCTTATCAGGATTAATTATAAGTAATGGCTATAGGAATACCAATGTCTACAATATGATTACCCCAATTGGAATTTTGAAATATGAGAATTATAATCAACTGATTGAAGACAAATATAATATTTACATGAGGACAGATAGTGTTAATTTTGTATTCGAAAATTTTCCTGAGAAAGCAAACGCATCATTATATAAAAGAGGCAAAGACAAATCCATGACTTCAGTCTCAGTAAATTTCAAGCAAGTTGCTTGGATATTTTCTCAAATTGACTTGCTCGTAGACTCAGTTTATAGTGGAAGGAAAACGAGAAAAACATGGGGAATGGTTAGCAATCATAGCGATAGTTATAAACTTGAGTTATTGGTTCATAAAGTGATTGGACAATATTTAGGACATCTTAAAAAGTTGGGAATGGATGCATTCACATATGGAAAGTCTTTTCAAGCTAGATACGTACAGTTTGAGGGGGATGAATTAAAGATGGCTCTAAAGAAATGTAAGAAAACCGCAATTATTCTTCAGTTTAGAGAAGCCAATGTTTTCAAGCAGGAACTAAAGAGTAAAAAGGTTTATGTAGGGAAAGAGACATATTTTGAGCCTGAGTTCGTGTTTAAATTCAGCAAATTTGTTTCTCCCAAGTTAATTGAAAGGATTTTGAGGTTTAAACAATCTGGGATAATTCCAAGATGGTTAGGACTAGTCGAAACAATCTTAGTCAACGGAAGTAAAGAAAAAGTTAGTGAAAGTGGACCATCTGCGGCATCACTTGAGGGAAACATTGTAGTCATATTTAGTCTAATTGTAATTGGGCTAGGCATCAGCTTCTTTGCATTTATTGGAGAAATCATAATTGTATCGTTGCAAATACAAATTTGCTTGTGCTAACTTGTTAAGTATGTTTGTTAACTTTAATTGTCTATATCTACAGCCGAGAAACCCACAACTCATGAAAAACTTGAAGCTGAATTGAAATTGTATAAATATTAGTAAATAAAAAAAGTATTTACCTTTCATGGCAAACGAGACACACATTTCGTAATCGTTAATAAACATGCTTATTTAAAAAGCTATTAAATAATCACTTGTGCCGAGTTTGTCATCTTACCGGCAAATAGTCATGTACTGAAAGAGTCACACATCACTAGTCAAAATTTATATTTCATAGCATCGTAACGTAACCTTTTGCAATAGGAAACAAATAAAGGTTAGCAATGGGTTTGATTTCGCTATTTCTAGTTACCATTTTTGTATTCGTCTCCCTCACAGAAACTTTGGGAACAGAAATAACAACTATACAAATAAATACTCAACGGAATTCTCCAATTTTGGACCAACTATTTAAATCCATGTTTTCAGCAAGTGAAGATGACATTCCATTTATCGATTTAACTGCATACGAGACATTTATGGGAAATCTTGAAAATAAAAAATGTCTCATCATTCAAACATTTTATATGAGAGTACTTACAATGCCATTTTGTCAGCCGGTGATTAGCCGCAAAATAATCATGGCCTATTTTAACTCGACTGGGAAGGGTTCCTATGAAGCCAATCAACTAAATTGGATACTGGATACAAATCAAGTCATTAAAACTTGTTTGTATATGCACCCTGATAAATCTCTAGGAAAACTGAGTATGCGCAACATTATAGGGAGATGTGCATATCTCGAGTTTACAAGATTAGCTACTCATTCCAAGTCTTGGTCTTGCGAGGTGCAGCTGGATATAACCCCACCCATTTTATACTTGCCTGAGACTTTAAAAATCTTGAAAAGTATGAGCAAAAGCTCATTCTTTTGGGACCTTTTGGGGAACCGACATCCCTGGTTATTTGAAAAGTATTTTGTAAACGATGTAACTCTTCCTAGTAAAATCCCAGTTATTCATATATTTGTCCTGCCACCACAGCTTTATTTTAGAGCACTAAGAGGTTTTGATAAGTCAACTTCAGTATTCTGGAACTGGCTTGCAAATTCTATTAGAGGAGAAAACCGTAATGTCAGAGCAGCTTGTGGTCATAATTACCATTTTCTATTAGCCAGTACAAATGGACATGGGGAATATTTGACCAAGAATGATGACAAAGATCAAATTTACTTGGTGGCAGGAAGCGACACTTTATTCGTGACACATTTCAAGCATTGCTCAAACTTTCTGTCTGCCTACAAACATAAAGGATTGAATAAATTGATACACGTTTTTCGGAACAATAAACATGATATCGTAGCTCATGCACTTGTTCATTCTCTCCAAGTTTTAATGAGAAATGCTTCATATCTTGCAAGCGCTTCTGGATTTGAAGCCAATCAAATTTGCGTTTCTGGACAACAGTTGACAACGAGTTGGGGTTATGATGAGATATTATATAGCAATCATTTTACAATCATGGCTGCTCGGAGGACAAAAATGGGTCATCAGCTTCACATGCCATTAACTGCTCTAGATAAATTTGGCAGTCTCCACTTTCTTGCTTGCGGTGATAGAGGCATCGAATCTTTTGCATTTGGGGAGCTCGTGAACGTTTACGATTATCAGGTTTGGTTGCTAATTGGATTATCAATTTTGTGTCTTGTTGCTACTTGGTTAATATTTGACTTTTCTTGCAAAATCCTAACTAAATGCATTTGCTTAGCGATGCTATTAGTAGCTCAAGGCAGTTCATTTGGAAATAAATTGACCGGAAAAAATTCATTCAAAATTTCACTTTCTACCTTTCTCCTATCAGGAATAATTTTGACTTGTGGATATCAAAATAACAACGTTTATCGTATGATTACGCCACGATTTATTCTAAAATACGAAACTTTTCCTCAATTGATCGATGATAAACTAAATATTTACGGAATAACGGAACAAATTGGCTTAATACTTGATAATTTTCCCAATTCATCAAAGGCGTCTGTGTATAAAAAGGAGAGTAAGGTCTACGCAGGTGGGGGTGCAAGCGTGACTGCTAATTATAAACGAGTTGCGTGGATGGATACTCAAATTATATCATTTAAATATTCTCCATACAGCGGAAAAGAAGCGCGATGTACTTGGGAAATGATTTGGATTAATAGCGAGATTTACAAACCCGAACTATTACTTCACAAAGTAGTTAGCCAACACACTAATAATAATGTGGGTCTTTTGAAGAATGTTAAAATAGTTTGGCGTCCATTTGAGCTAATGCGAATATCTAATCTGTACCATCAGTTAGAAAAGGAAGAACTAAAAATGGTTTTAAATCGATGTAACAAAACTGCAGTTATTGCTGGTTATGAAGAAGCCAACAGCTTTATACAAGAAGTGAATAGTAGTAATATTTATATTGGAAAGGAGTCGTATTTGCAGCCCGAATTCGTATTTGAATTCAGACAATTTATTTCTTCAAGATTGATTGAAAGACTTTCGAGGTTTAAGCAATCAGGTATAATTGCAAGATGGCTAACACTAGTTAAAAAGACAATGGTCAAAGGAAACAAAAACTATGGCGAAAAAAGTGAGCCATCTGCAGCGTCACTTGAAGGAAATATTTTTGTAATATTTAGTCTCATTATAATTGGATTGTTTATAAGCTTACTCATATTTATTTCAGAATTTGTTGCTATTTTGCTCCTGAGATTGAAGAAATGTTGCTGCATCTTGACAGCTCCATTAAGCTTAAAATAATAAATGGGCTAGAATTAATTAATTCGCTAAAAATAATTGGCGTGTTAAATTTTTAATGATAGGAATTAATAATTGCCAATTATAAAAAATCACAAATTAAAATGCAATGCTAGACTTTATAAGCCCATGCATTACCAAATTTATTTTAGGCGATTTTTGCAGTTTCACTTACGACTTGCGTATCTTATCTAAATTTTCTGCTTAAGCTTGAGAGCATTATTTGTAAAATATTAGATGAAAAAATAAGCACAAAAACTAAAATGTCGCGTTTGTTAAGCGTGTTTGACTTCTTCTTCAGAGGGAAGCACTTGAATTTTTCTAGAATCGTTAAATTTTTAAATTTGCTTAAACTTCAAAATAATTGATCTGCTTACCTTTCTTTATCATAATGAACATGCCAGTTTAAAAAAAATATTTGTGTCAAATTCGTAGCAACCGTCATTTTTAAAGGTACGACGTATAACAATTTTCTAAATTCTAATTTCATAACGTCATTAACTTTTGCAGTTGCAACATAAAATCATTAAAATGGGCTTGGTTGCGCTATTTTTCGTTTCCACTTTAGCATTCTTTGCGTTCACCAAAAAATATAAAGTAGAAGCAATTGAAGTGGCCATAAAAACACAAAGGAACTTACCATTTTTAAATAAGCTTTTTAAATCTATCTTTCCAGTAACTGAAAATGCAATACCACCTATCAATCTATACGCTTACGAGTCAATTTTAGGGAAGCTTGAAGATAAAAAATGCCTCGTTATTCAAACATATTACACGATAATTCAAACATCGCCCTACAATCATCCAGTAATTAACCGCAAGCTTATCATGGCTTATTTTAACTCGACAGGAAACTTTCCACAGTTCAATTGGATATTGGAAGCAAAGCAAATAACTTCAACATGTTTGCAGATGCATCTGGAACTTCACGAATCTGAAGAAATGTTGGGCAAGCGTATAAATTTTAAGGAATGTGCATATCTTGAATTTATAAGATTGGCTATTCAGTCTAAACCTTGGACTTGTGAGATACACGTGGAAATAAATCCACCCATTTTAGATTTGCCTGAGACTTCAAAAATATTGGCAAGTATCAAGCTTGAGAATAATTTCTGGAACGATTTGCAATACCGGCATCTTTGGTTATTTAAAAAGTATTTGGGAAACGATGTAACTCTTCCTAGTAAAATACCGGTTATTCAGATATTTATATTGTCACCATCAATTTATTTTGATGCATTAAAAGAGCTTGATAAAACAACGTCGTTTGTTTGGAAATGGCTTGCCGAATCGATTAGAGGAGAGCAGGGAGGGGTGAGAGCGGCAGCTGCTCATAATTACCATTTTATATTAGCCAGTTCAAGCGGCTTAAGCTTAAACCTGAATTATAAAGCAGGTCATTTTTATTCCTTATGGAGAAGTGACGAAATATTTTATGAACACCTCGAGATCTGTTCCACCTTATTGTCAAGATATGGACATAAAGGGTTGAAAAAATTTATAAGTGCTTTCCAAAACGACATAATAAATGCTGCAGCACATGCACTTGTCCATTCTCTCCAAATTCTAATGGGAAACGTTACATATCTCGCAAGATTTGGCAGTATCAGTTTATTTTGCGTTTCTGGACGACAATTTCTAGCCCATCTAAAATACGAAGAGACTTTCTATCGTAATTATTTTACTATTATTATCGCCCAGAGGACAAAAGCAAGTCGTCAGCTTCATATGCCATTAATCGCTCCAGATAAATTTGAAGGCCTTCATTTTCTCGTTTGTGGAACAAGAGGAAGTAAACATTTTGCGTTTAAGGAGCTCGTGAATGCTTACGACTATCAAGTCTGGTTGTTGATTGGACTATCTATTTTAAGTTTGGTTGCTACCTTCTCAAAAATTGGCTTTAGTGGAAATATCTACACTAAATGCGCTAGGCTAGCGATGCTTTTGATAAACCAAGGGAGTTCATTTGGAAACAAATTGACTCGTTCAAACGCATTTAAAATCTCGCTTGGGATTTTTCTCCTATCCGGATTAGTTTTAAGTAATGGATACCAAAATACCAACGTATATAACATGATTACTTCAAGAGAAGTCCTAAAATACGAGACGTTTCGACAATTAACTAATGATAAACTTGATATCTACGGTTTAACAGACCAAATTAGCTTACTATTTCACAATCTTCCCGCAACATCAAACGCATCTGTGTACAAAAGGGAGAGTGGAGTGTTTGGAGGTATAGCTGGGGTCACTGTTAATCTCAATCGAGTTGCTTGGATGGAATCCCACATTATGTCATTCAAATATTCACTTTATAGTGGAAAAGAAGGAAGAAATACGTGGGAAATGATTTGGAATAATAGCGAAATTTACAAACCTGAGCTCTTATTTCATAAAGTAATTAGTCAATACAATATTAGCCGTTTGAAGAATATTAGAAGACCATTGCAAATATTATCAAAGATACATAAGATATCTAAAACTTATCATCATGTTGAAGGAGAAGAATTGAAAATGGTTTTAAATCGATGTAACAAAACCGCAATTATTGCTGGCTATGAAGGAGCCAACGCTCTTAAAAAGCAATTGAAAAATAGCAATATCTACATTGGAAAAGAGTCATATTTGCAGCCCGAATTCGTCTTTAAATTTCGCCAATTTTTATCTTCAAAGATGATCGAAAGGCTTGCGTGGTTTAAACAATCAGGCATAATTCCAAGGTGGATGAAACTAGTTGAAAGAATGTATGTCAAAGAAGCTAACACAGAAAGTAAAAAAAGTGCGCCATCTGCGGTGTCCCTTGAAGGAAATATTGTTGTAATATTTAGTCTCATTATAATTGGATTGTGTATAAGCTTGCTCGTATTAATTTCAGAATTTATTATTGCACTGCTAACGCAATTAAAAAAGAGTTGTCGCATATTGACAATTCGAATAAGTTTAAAATAATATGAGTATTACAGCATCAATAAAAATGGCTAGAATTAAAAATAGTTTGGTAAGAAATAATTGAAGGAAGAAATTCATGTGTTTACCAGTGTTTACCATTTATTATCGTAGTGATCAAGCCACTTCAAAAAAAAGAATTTTCAAAACTATTTAAGCCAAATTAGTAATATAAACCGACAAATAATTATTAAAAGAGTAGCGTAGCACTTGCCTAACTTCTGATTTCATAACAGCATAGGCCTTTGCTGGGGCAAACCAATACTGATTTCTAAAGATGTGCTTGATTACGCAATCTTTAGTTTCAAGTATAGCAATAATTTCCGTCACAAAATATTATAAAGTAGAAGCAGACGAAGCGACTATAAAAACTCAACGGAATTTCCCATTTTTGAATCAGCTATTTAAGTCTATGTTTCCAGTAACTGAAAACGCAATCCAGATATCAATATTCTTACTTTTGAATCATTATTAGGAAACATTGAAGATAAAAAATGTCTCATTACTCAAACATATTTTATGAAAATTTACACAATAGCAGTACTCAGATTCAAGTTTATTTCATATAAACTAGCTAAAAAACCGTGGTTGATTATTTGCTACCCACCATTTTAGCGTTTATTTGCTGAAAAAAGATAAACCTCGATATCGTAGCTAAAATTCATTTGATGGGGATTTTAATCGTGCTTTGTCATACCGCCTATGTATAAAATTAGCATAGCAGGATAAGATGCTTTCCAGAACTCTTCAAAACTTTTTAGCTACTCATCTCTGCTTACTACGTGTTCCTTATGGACAAATTTTTATCAAAATTTTAAAAAATCGGGGCGCTCACAAAATTAGCAAATAATCAACTTTTGAAAAAATCACGTTTTTTAAAATAAATTTGAACCTGAGTACTGCTAATGTCATATAATCAGCCAGTTATTAACCGAAAGCTAATTCTGGCTTACTTTAACTTGACAGAAAAATTTCCACAGTTTAATTGGATACTGGATAAAAATCAAGTAACCTCAACATGTTTGCAAAATCACATAGAACTAGATAAAACTTTTGAGATGAGGGGCATGCGAACCAATTTCAAGAAATGTGCGTATCTTGAATTTACAAGATTGGCTATTCAGCCCAAACCATGGACTTGCGAGATACATATGGATATTATCCCACCTATTTTAGGATTGCCAGAGACCTCAAAAATCTTTGCAAGTATGGGTTTAGAGAATGATTTTTGGAACCTTTTAGACTGCCAGCATCATTGGTTCTTTAAAAAGTATTTAATTAATGATGTAACCCTACCTAGCAAAATCCCAGTTATTCAGATATTCGTCGTGCCATCATTAATTTATTCTAATGTATTAGAAGAATTTGACAAAGATTCTTTATTTGTTTGGAGCTGGCTTGCAGACACAATTCGAGGAGATGATCATAATGTTAGGGCAGCAAGTGCTCATAATTATAATTTTATATTAGCAAGTACAAGTGGAGATGGTTTAAACTTAAATGATAATTCCCAACACATTTATTCCTTATGGACAAGTGACGAAATATTCTTGCCGCATATCAAGCTCTGTTTAAACTTCCTCTCTAACTTTGAGCATAAAGGGTTAAATAAATTAAGGCAAGCTTTCCAAAACGAAACAAATAATACCGTAGTTCATGCTCTTGTCCATTCTCTCCAAATTGTAATGAGAAACGCTACATATCTCGCTAAATCGGGCAGTACCAATTTACTTTGTGCTTCTGGAAAACAAGTGGAAACACACTTAGATTATGAAAAGATGCTCTATCGTAATCAAACTACTATTATTATTGTTTAAAGAACCAAACGGGGTCATCAGCTTCATATGCCTTTAACTGCTCCAGATAAATTTGAAGGTATCCACTTTCTCGTTTGCGGATCAAGAGGGAGCAAAAATTTTGCGTTTGGTGAGCTCGTGAATGTCTACGATTATCAAGTTTGGTTGTTAATTGGATTATCGATTATGAGTCTGGTTGTTATCTGGTCAATGATTGAAGTTCGTGGCCAAATCCTACTAAATGCATTTGCTTAGCGATGCTTTTGATAAACCAAACTGGTTCACTTCGAGATAAATTGAGCCGCACAAATTCATTCAGAATTTTATTGGTAAATTTTCTCCTCTCAGGCTTAATTTTGAGTAACGGATATCAAAATAACAACGTATATAATATGATAACCCCAAGAGAGGTTCTAAAATATGAAACGTTTCCTCAATTGGTTGAGGATAAACTTAGTATTCATGGTATAACGGAACATATTGGCCTCCTACTCTCAAATCTTCCCATATCATCAAACGCGTCTTTTTACAGAGCTGAAGTATTTGGAGGTGCAGCCCGGGTCTTTGTTAATCTCACGCGGGTTGCTTGGATGAATTCGCAGATTATGTCTAGGCTTCGGAT
>JAHZMU010001620.1:0-55669 GCA_027743725.1 Rambutsinella grinnellia
ACCCCGAAGCGGGTATTAAAATAATCTAGAATATGTTAATTTTTTCTAAAAAGCTTTTATTTATAATAAAAATCAATACCTTTTAGGCATGGGTTTGGGCAACCATACTGATCACATCACAAATAATAATTGTATTAACGTCCGTCACCCAAAAGTTCCAACAAGGCTTGAATTTCTTGGAAATAAGAGACTCCAATTAAGATACAAAATTAAGGGATATGGACAAGATTGCAGCAAAGCTTCTGCTCCTGCAATACCGTTAAGTTTTGACAATCAAATAAACAGGAGGATACCAATGTGCTCCTTTAAACTAAATTATAGGCCACATTCAAACGTAACTGTTGCATTTGTTGGAGAAAGCTCAACTTCTTTATACAGCGCTACACTGTCAGACACAACTTGCCATGCAAGCATTTGTTTTTATCCACCGGTTGCTTACGCACACTCTGTTAATATTACGGTAAACGGAGAAAATGCTAATAATGCCATTGGGGTTTTTGCAGACCAGGAGTGCTTGGAAGAAATTCGACCAGGAACAAACATACAGCATGGAGCTGACCTCGTTGAAATTACGAGGAGCAGCGAAGAAATAAGGTCATTTAGTTTTGCTTCGTTAATTCGTTGAGTTACCAACAGGGATCAATTATACTATACCACTCTAGTCTTTTTCTATTAATGCTTTTATAATATAATTATAATTTATAAATGTGCCAAGTGGAAAGCGTCTGAGAAAGTTTATATTTTAACTTCTTTGAGCTTTAAATTGCTACTGACTACAACAAGTTATTGCAAATAATAAGTTAATTCAATAAATCAAACGCTTATTTATAGTTAATAAAGCAAACATAGTTAAGCTTATAAGTTTGCTATGTGATGCTCGTGAAAGAATTTTTGTTCTTTGACTAACTTTTAAAAAAATTTAATAAACGCACCTTGGATTAAAATAATGATATCTATGAACAATGAACAATGGTTCTATTTCAATTGAAAATGAATAGGTTTCTGATATGAAAGCATCCAAATTTGTTTTTACATGTGTGCATTGTGGGAGAGCGGAGGGTGTGGGTGAAGAAAATGGACATGTATATGAACTTCCAGAATTGGTAGCTCACTGGAAACTTTCTGCTTGGAAAGAATAAGGAATGGTTCAAGAAGGAGGATGATGCTGATGCCCTAAACTTGGTTACACTATTTTACTCAGAAATTAGACAATGATGAATTGTTGTGTCGTGTCAACAAGCACTTATTGGAAATTTTGTTGGTGTAAGTTTTACATAAAATGAGAAAGTATGATTTAAACAAAATTAACAGTTTATAATTTTTTATAGGTTGCCTTCCGAAAACATAAGAAAGGCTCATCGCTTCCAAGAACTAAGTAAGGATGAAACCATAAATCTGCTTTGCAGTTTGCATGATAATATGCAGATTCAAGTCAATCATGACCTATTTAGGCGAGCATATTTTCCTGAATAAATTTAATATCTACATATGGAAGAAAGATACATTTAGTTTCACAATCTTTCTTGTTTTAAAATTTTAATAAAATTATTACACAATTAAATAGGCTATATAGTCTAAGTTTTAATAGTTACTCAGCTTCAGTCTTAATATCAAGTGCGGGTTGTAACTTGATGACGCGCTTCAATTTCAATTTACTCTTTTTCTTAAAACCTGGGCATCTTCCACTTAATTGATGATCATAAACTGACCCGGTAATATTGCCAATATAATTGCAAAAACCACACTTGAAGCGAATTCCTAAATGTTTATTGTTATAATGGTTTTTTACATGCCTTGGAGTCAAAAATCTTTTGTTGCAATTCGAACAAGGGAACCTCTTCTGGTCTGATTTAATTGGATGAACCATTCCGACATGGGTCTTTAATGATATTTCTGTTGGAAAGTCTTTGTTGCAAATTTCACATTTGTGCTTATCTTCATTTTGTTTTCCTAGAATGGCTTCCTCTTTGATTTTCCTTCCAGAACACTTGAGCCTTCTGTGCCTACTCATAGCTCCCTTCTGGGCAAACACCTTTCCACAAAGGTCGCACTCAAACTTGATTCCTAAGTGGATTGTTTCGTGATACTTGAGTTGATACTGGTCACAGAATTGCTTCCCACAGGTGTCACACTTATGGTTTCGAACTTTATTTTGAGATAGAGGATGGCTCCAAGCCATATGAATTCCAAGACCCTTCTGCGAGGAGAATGAGAAGGGACATAATTTACAACGAATAGGTTGTTTTGGGTCTTTGGACAGTTCCTTTAATTTGTTTGAACCTGGACAAGTACTTATCTTGTGTCGGATCTGATTTCTCCTTGAGGAAATCGAACGGGTGTAAACGTCACAATGATTACTTCCAGGATGAACTGCAGGTTTCGCAATCTCATGTTCGTTTTCAATCACAGGTTGCGATTCGCTATCACTTCCGGCTTCAAAATCCAAGTCGGGGGAAGCTGCAGGACTGTCCTCATAAACTAAAGGTTCTCGTTCCCGTTTCGGCTGAATCCATTTAACTCGCTCGAGTATAATAGCTGGGTAGATTTTTTGATTAATCGTATTACCTAAATGTAAACAAAGTCAAGTAAAAACTGAATTAATTAATTTCTGTTAAAAAATTCTCTATTTACATTTTCTCGACAATTCCGTCCTCAATTTCTCCACAATCACCGAATGTAATTTTGCTCTCGAATCCAACTCCAGCTCTTCCTCATATTCCAATAAAAGTCCTGGGTTATCATTAATACTTTCCAGTTGTTTTTTAAGCCTCTTAAAATCATATTCCAATCGCAACTTGATAAGTTCCAATTGTTGGCACAACTTTTTCAAACTTTCCACAACTTGCGCACAATTCCGACATAAATTAACTGTGATATCTGATTTGCTTAATAGTAGCAATAAATTTGGAGGAACTGTGATTGTTTTGCTTAAATCAATTTTTAAATATTGACAAATTCTTTTTAGGGAAATCCTATTTTCATCAGAGTCTCCTGAAATGATTGCATTGGCAAAACAAATGAAGCATTTTTTAGAAGTGTGTACAGAAAACTCTAATTTTTCTCGCATTTTGATTTATAATTTAACTGAAAATATTAATTAATAGGGGTTACATAATGTAAAGAATTTCAAAGAATTTATGTGAGATCCAGAGAAATGTGTAATATCAGCTGCTCGTGTTTACTCCTCGTAAAAAAATTGACAACGGTTTTCCTTCTTGTCTTTGTTCAGCTTGTCTGCAAATGAAAATGCATAGGCTTCTGATATGAAAACATAAAGCTTGTTTGTAACGAGCATGTTTTTGCATGTATGAATTGGGGGAGAGTGGTGGAGGGTGTGGGTGGTGAAAAACAGACTCGAGTAAAAGAATCATCATCATCATCACTGATGACGACTCATCAACGTCGGAAGCTTCTCTGGGTTGGTTCCTATTCAGCTTGCCATCTGCTATTCAAGTTTTAGAAGCTTTTGTTCGTTGAGTGTTGCATTGTATTTTTGCATTGACAGGAAATTGCATTTTTGTCAGGAAGTATAAAGGAAGTGAGAATAATTTTCTTGGATCAGCAAGTTATATTCAATTCTGAATTTTTTAAAGTTTTCCTTTAAAATTTTAAATAATTTTGACGCGATGGAGAACAATCCAAATAATCATAACAACGTTTTTGACGATTTGGCGGGTTTGCGCTATCAGGAACTTCTTAATGGGCAAGGAAACTATAATGAACCAGGCTTTTTCTGGAGAGCTCCACCACCAATTGTGGGTTGTGATAGACAGGCTCCTGCACTTGTCCCGCCACGGGCACGTTCTCCTCAACTTCCAGCTCCGGTGGCAGATGAAGATGAAGAATTGCTTTCCGGAAGATGGGCAAAAAGAGTCAAAATTGAGGATGATAATTTGGGGGAAAATCTTTTTAAGGATGAAGTGACAAAGGATTTTACAATTATGGGAGGAGGAACCAAAGTGAAGTGTCACAAGTTGGTTCTCAAAGGTAATCAATTTAACTAAATTGTATTTTCAAAAAAAATCAATTGATTTCTTAAATTTGAAGCTCGAAGCAATTGGTTTGCAACAATGCTTAAGAATGGCCATTACTCGGAAGCAAAATCGGGAGAATTGAATTTAGAAGGGATGACTGAATGGGGTGTGAACCAATTAGTAAGGTTTTTGTACGGGATGGAAATTCCTGCTGATGAATTGACACCGGATTATGCGCAAGAATTGCTTCAGAATGGACACGCCTATGAGCTTCCCGAACTGGTCCAAAACATTGCAGAGTTTTTGCTTGAGAATGGCAAGGAATGGTTCGAGAACGAGGAGGATGCAGAAGCTTTGTTGGAGATGTACTCTTTTACACGGGTGGCAGAAGGTGATGAGCTATTGCAAAGACTCAACAATCATTTGTTGAAGGTTATGTCAGGGTAAGTCTAAAAGAAAATGAATCACATTAACTAACTAGAAATTAATTAATGTGAGAAAAACATTTATAGGTTGCCCTCCAAAAACATAAGCAATTCTAGTCGTTTCGAGGAACTGAGCAAGGAAGAGTCGGTAAATCTCCTTTGCAGTTTGCACGATATTCAGGTCGACAGAGACTAATTGATTTTGAAAATAAAAGATTTTTGAAACATAAATTGTTTAAGTTTACTTAATGTTTTTATCCTTTGTTTTGTGGTATAAAAATTATCACAATTGATGATCAACTCAGGCTAAATTTAGTTCACAGCTTTAAAAAAATCATTTTCTACATTTCTTCACTGAACGTATTCATGAAAAGAAACCATTGATTCACTTTAGCAATTAAATTTGACATTTTTTATTAAGTACAAATTAAAAATAGAATATTTACCACAACTGATAATTCTCAACCTCACTTGTCTCATTAGTCCAATCCACTTTACAATTAAATGTTTTCCTAAACTCTTCAGAATTTTTAGAAGGCGTCATAAATCTTGTTTCCCACGGCGAGTGTGTTTCAGTCAATAAGGAATAGATTCTATATGTGTTTGTATAAGTATACCACCAGCAATAGTCCTAAAAATAAAACCAATTAGCTTATTAAAAAAATAATTAATTAATTACATTTACATTGGCATGTCCAATATAGAATAGCTGCTCTGGCGTATAACTCTCCAATCCCGGAAGTCTCTTCTCTTCTCCATTTTTCTTAATATATTTTTGATAAGCTCTAAAAGCTATTTGAAGTCCACCAATATCAGCCATATTCTCACTTAATGTCCTGTTCCCATCCAAGTTAATAATTCCTCTTCCAGTTGCGTCATAATGAAATGAGTGGTTGCTAAACTGTTTGGAAATGGAGTCCAACTTTTTCTCATATTTCATCTTGGATTCTTCATCCCACCAGTTTCGCATGTTTCCATCCTTGTCATGAAGCATTCCTATATTATCAAACGCATGCATAAGCTCGTGTCCAAGTGTCCAGCCTAATTTACCATAATTTTGATGAAGGGGCCGAGTAGCTCCGTAGTATGGAAGGACATTGCGCATAAACGGGATGGCTAAAATAAAAATCTGCTGTTAAACTATTTGACATATTAATTCCTTATTTCCTTTACCAAATGCGTTTAATTGATGGCTAAACCGTGCGTTATTTTCCCACACTGACATACTCCATTCATTTTTGTCCGTTGGCTTCCTCAGCTTCTTAATATTTCGTTTATTTTTCCAAAATCTAAATTTTAATTGACTTTCAAGGAAGCTCTCTCCCAATTCTAGTCCATCATAATTATCCTCCACTTCACTCTCATTCAAAAGCCATTCCGGATATCCTATAAAGCCTCTTATGCCCTCAATCTTTTCAATGATATTCTCTTTCGTCTCATCCCCAATCCAATTCGCTTCCCCTACTAATTCTATAAAACTAGTTTTAATCTCCTCCACAAATCTCTCCACTTCTTTTTTAGTTGAATTAATCCATTCCACATTAGACTCGAGATATTTTGCTCCTAATGAAAAACCAAACACTTTCTCCGTCATATCCACACACATTTCCCATGCCTGTTTTTGATACCCTTCTTCAACCGCTTTCCTAAATTTTGACCGCATTAGTCTCAACTTCGAATTAGTAAATTCAGTCAAACTAGTCATAATCCTAAAGATAAAATAATTCGCAATTGTTTCTACTTTCTCGCTTTCCAATAGCGTTTTCAGCCCTTTAAGATAACCTGGATATTTCACATAAATCTCTTCATCTCCATCCACAGTTATATTAGAAGAGCTTAAATATTTATTTAAATAAACATTCCATTCAATCCCGGTAAAGTTTTCAAACTCGGGCAGTTTGTATTGATCGTATAATCCGTCATAACTGAATGTGATGAGTTGGGCTAGTTTAATCTCAAAATTTAGCATTTCTCTAATGGATTCTCGCAACTCTGTTTGATTCACTGAATCAGAAGTGTAATTAGCTTTGTCTAAAATGGTGGAAGCAAATTGTTCATAAGCTGTTAGTATATTTGAGTGTTGGACAGGGTCACGTAGAGCTCGTTCTGGGACGCCAAATTCGGGATAGCCCATCTATTAAAAATTAAAAATGTTTAAAAATATCCAAAGAATTTATTAAAAGGTTACTTGCATAAATAGCATGTTTTGAAGAATTATTAACGTCAATCCCTATCCCAACCCCGACTATAATATTTTCCATCACTTCCGCACTGAATTTTGCTGTCATTTCTAATATTTCCATGTAATTTCCGGTTCTATTCCATTTCCCCATTGTTAATGGCCATCCACCGTATGACTTGATAAGATCGGTAAGAAATTCTAACCCTTTCCCTTCATTCCAGTCTAGTTTCATGCACTGCTTATAGAATAACCGCGCTTGATTTACAGGCTTTAAATCCGTCTCATTTACTACCTGATTGACAATTTCCCAAATTAAGCCATTTCTATACCAAACTGTGATATCGTCTTTTGGAGGAAGAGGATTTTCTAGCTTATTAACTTTATATCGGGCACAAACGAATGGGAAGAATTCCTCGCATGGATCATAGGACCCGTCAATTTTGGAAAGAATTTCTTGCGCTGTGTCGAAGCATTCATCTGTTTTGCAAATTTCAATTGTTGAATTAAACTGGGGCAGGGAAGCTTCCAAAGATAAGTTTCGAATGTAGGCCATTTTTGCTTCAAAAGTTAGAGTTTGGTTAGTCTGTTCATTTTCCCCATTGCAATGCACTTCGTGTGTCGATGTTACTATTGTCCAGAAGCAAACCCCATAGCCGATTAGGAAAAAGATTATTGCGGCTGCAACTGCAATAATAATAGCTGCCCTTATGCGAACCGAACGGTTTCTAAAAAATACAGAAATTGTTGTTTTAAACCAACTCTTAGATTTTATTCAGTTATTACTTTGATTCTTTCGACATATCTGGAGTTTCTGGAATCAAAGAAGGCAACAACGGCTGTTGTTGAGCTTGTGTGATAGCCATCGGCTTTCTCTAAAAATGCTTCCAACTTAAGGCAATTGGTAAAGAGCGTCCAATTCTTCGCTGAGGTTCAAAAATACTAGAATGGCAAGAGCCAATGTCAGGAACAATTAAATCCTTTTTTTAAGCAATTAAATCAATTTTAAATGGCCATGGCTGAAAATGAGTATGCTACGTCATATAAAAATGCTTCGCGTGACTAAAAGCATTGCT
This sequence comes from Rambutsinella grinnellia, assembly GCA_027743725.1. Classification (NCBI taxonomy): domain Eukaryota; kingdom Metazoa; phylum Arthropoda; class Collembola; order Entomobryomorpha; family Entomobryidae; genus Rambutsinella; species Rambutsinella grinnellia. The sequence goes on from JAHZMU010001620.1 coordinate 7,655, forward strand.
AAAACGTTTGATTGCCAATCATAAAGGAATAAATACTGTTTGTTTGGAGAATTGGGCTTGTTTTTCCAGCATTGCATATCCATTATATATCATGAAATGTATCAAGTGCTGTACCAAGTTCATTGCAGAAAAATATTCATGATTGCAATTAAAGAGTCAAGCATGAATTTTAAAAGTTATTCGCATGATAGACCAAAACAAACCAATTTAAGTCAGATTTAATATAGAAAATGCGTAAGCAATATTTTCGGCGAGAAATCTTACGTGAATTGCTTACAGCAATTGGATTTTATTAAGTTAATTAAAAACCGCTTTGAGAAGTGGCAAGAAAGATGGAACACATGTCCCGCGTGTACAAAATGTACAAAAATCTATTTTCGGTCAATCTTTGCCCAATAAATGATTCCATTTGCAAGAGTCACTGCACTCTACGCATTTAGCAATGCCTCAACTTCTATAGGAACAAAGCAAGTACGTCATTATAAAAAATCCAACACTATCTCTCCTTTTACATTGCAAATTATCCAGTTCACTCCAGATTAAGTTTTTTAAGATCTGAGACACTTGCATTGGCAGGATATAAGATTTTAGCCAATTATACTTGACCTTTACATTGCATTTGCTTGTGCAGTTCCATGCGTCGCTTTATTTTCTTAGAAGTATTAAATTATCTCAAAATTTATTTCGAATAATTTTAGAGGAATGGAGCACAACTTTGATAGTGATGCATTCCAGCGTGAATTTGTTAACTATATGCGGCAATGTAACGGTAATTTAAGTCGGGGTGTGGCTCCACGTCCTTCACAAACTAATCTTTCGACAAAACCGGGAAAAGTTGCAAAAAGAATTAAATTGGAGAATGACAATTTAGCAGAAAATTTATTTAAGGACGGAGCCACAAAAGATTTTACAATTTTGGGTGATGAGGCAAAAGTGAAATGTCACAAGTTGGTCCTCAGAGGTAATATGTTTAATTTGAGACCAAGTTAAGTTAGTTCATTTATAAATTTTCTGAGTGGAATTGTTAATTGTATTTAGCTCTAAACAACTGGTTCGCAACAATGCTCCAAAATGCCGAAATGGCTGAGGTCCAATCGGGTGAATTGAGACTAGAAACGAGCGATTGGGGTGTGGAGCAATTAGTGCGATTTTTATAGGGGATGGAAATTTCCGAGGCGGAAATTACGCCAGAGAAAACCCTGGAGCTTTTGCAAAATGGACATGCATATGAACTTCCAGAATTGGTACATCTCACTGGAAACTTTCTGCTTGGAAAGAAGAAGGAATGGTTCAAGCAGGAGGATACTGATGCCATGCTTGAGTTATATTATTTTACTCAGAAATTAAACAATGACGAATTACTGCGTCGCGTCAACAAACACTTGTTGAAGATTATGTCGGTGTAAGTTTTAAACGAAATGAGAAAACATTTAAAAATATACATTAATTACATAAATTAACGTTTTATAAATTTTATAGGTTGCCTTCTGAAAATCTAAAAAAAGGCTCATCGCTTCCAAGAGCTAAGTAAAGAGGAAGCTATAAATCTCTTTTGCAGTTTGCATGATATGCAGATTCAAGTCAATGATGATCTATTTATGCGAATGTATTTTCCTGAATAAATTTATTATCTTCATGAACATTTAGTTTCACATGCTCTCTGGCTTTGGAAATTAATTTTAATTTACAAAAATGTTCTACAATTAAATAACCTATTAAAAGTTTAAAATTTAATCATGCATCCGCCTCAGTCTTCATTTTATTTGACGGTTTTAATTTGATGACACGTTTCAATCCCATCCTTCCCTTTTTCTTAAAATTTGGACATTTCCCACTTAACTGATGGTCATAAACTGACCCGGCTTGATTACCAATAAAATTACAAAAGCCACACTTGAAGCGTATCCCTAAATGTTTATTATTATAGTGATTTTTTAAATGCATAGGAGTCAGAAATCGTTTATTGCAGCACGAGCAGGGGAACCGCTTAAGTTCAGATTTAATTGGATGAATAAGTCCGACGTGAGTCTTTAGCGATTGTTCTGTTGGAAAGCATTTCTTGCAAATTTCACATTTGTGCTTATCTTCGTTATTTCCTGAAATGGCTTCCTCCTTAATTTTCCTTCCGGAACATTTAAGCCTTTTGTGTCTACCCAAAGCCCCCTTTTGGGAAAATTTTTTCCCGCAAAGGTCACACTCAAACTTGATTCCTAAGTGGATTGTTTGGTGATTCTTGAGATGCTTCCGGTCAAAGAATCGCTTTCCGCAGACGTCACACTTGTGATTCCGAGCTTTATTTTGAGGTAGAGAATGGGTCCGGGTCAGATGAGTTCCAAGACCGTTCATCGAAGAGAACGAGAAGGGGCATAATTTGCAGCGAAATGTTTGGCCTTTATTATGTATTTGGTTGGGTAGACTTTCAGCTTTGTTTGAATTGTCTGAACCTGGACAAGTCTGTCTCTTGTGTCTTGTGAGGTTACTCTTTGAGGAAAATGTAAGGGCGCAAGCGCCACACTGGTTATTTCCAGGAAGAATGACTGTAGGTTTAACCTTTTTAGGTTCGTTTTTAATCACAGGTTGAGATTCGCTATCACTTTCGTTTTCAAAGTCAAAATCCAAGTCGGGGAAAGCTGCCGGGGACCCTGCAGAACTCATGTCCTCATAAAGTGGGGGTTCTCGTTCCCGTTTCGGCTGAACCCATTTAACTCGCTTGATTATAATAGCTGGGTAGATGTGTTGCTTAATCTCATTACCTAAAGGCAAAGAAAAGTCGGTTAAAGTTAAATATTTGAATTAAATAATTGATTTCAATTTAAAAATACTTTTTTTACATTTTGATGACAATTCCACCCTCAATTTCTCCACAATTACAGAATGCAATTTAGCTCTCGAGTCCAACTCCAGCTTTTCCGCATATTCCAATAAAAGTTCCGGATTATTATTAACACTTTCCAGTTGTTCATGAAGCTTTTTACAATCATATTCAACCCGCAACTTAATAACTTCTAGATTCTCACACAATTTAGTTAAATTTTGCACAACCTTCGCACAATTCAGACATAAATTAACTGTGATATCTGACTTGCTCAATGATGACAATAGACTTGGAGGAACTGTGATTGTTTTGCTTAAATCAATTTTTAAATATTGGCAAATCCTTTTCAGTGAAATCTTATTTTCTTCAAAGCCCTCTGAAATAATTGGGTTGAAACAAATGAAGCACTTTCTTGAAGTGTGCACAAAAAACTCTAATTTTTTATACATTTTGTTAATTTAAATTTTGCTCAAATATAAATTTTATTCTTGGTATTTTCAAACCAGTCAGTGTATAAACATTCAGTTCAAACATGTGTGATCAGCTGGTTTAAGCAAGCGCTCACATGATTCATGTGACATGAGTCGGTTTGTGTGAAAGGCTTTTTTATCAAAACAAACTTGTTCTGTCATGTGAAAGTGAATGCAATTCATTTACGATAGAAAAAAAAAGAACCTTAGATTTTCAGATTTTTTTTTAAACGTTCCGTATTAAATTTTTAATTAATTTTAAAAACATGTCGAAGATAGTTTGGATCGATCAACCCAATGGTGTACCGAGGCCAATACTTCAGCCATTATTATTAGAGATGCGTGCGAAAAGGATTAAGATTGATTGTGACAATTTAGGAGAAAACCTATTCAAGGATGATGCGACAAAAGATTTCACAATTGTGGGTGGTGGGGCCAAGGTGAAATGTCACAAGTTGGTTCTCAAAGGTATTTAATTAAAATTAAAGGTTTTTTTAAATAAAAATTTAATCTAATAAATTTCTGAAATTTATAGCTCGAAGCAACTGGTTCGCTACTATGCTCCAAAATGACCAAATGGCTGAGGTCCAATCGGGGGAATTAAAGTTGGAAGGGATGAGCAACTGGGGAGTGAACCAATTAGTGAGGTATTTGTATGGGATGGAAATTCCTGTGGCGGAATTGACCCCGGATTACGCCCTCCAACTTATGCAGAATGGACATGCTTATGAGCTTCCCGAATTAGTTAAGAACATCGCATATTTCTTGTCTTCAAAGAATAAGTACTGGTTCGAGAAGGAGGAGGATGCTGATGCCCTGTTGGAGTTGTACTTTTTCACGCGAAGGGCAGGAAATGACGAGTTGATGCGGTGCCTCAATAACCACTTGTTGCAGATTATGTCTAAGTAGGTCTAGAGATAAAGTATATCGAACGAACTATTATTTTACATGGAATGCTTAAGTAATTTGCAAAATAATTTTATACAGGTTGCCCTCCAAAAACATTAGCAAGGCTCATCGCTTCCAGGAACTAAGCAAGGAGGAAGCTGTAAATCTTCTTTGCAGTATTCATGATCTCCATGTCAACAAAATCTAGTTCATTTGAAAGCTAACGAGGAGTCTTTGTCAAACAATAAGTTTAATTTTTGTATTTGTATTTCCACTTCAAATTAAATTCTTGTTATTATTAACTAGCTAACTATTGTTATTAAAATTACGCCCATACTATCTAAAACTATTATGGAATAGCTTGATAAGCTAGGTGGCTTTCATAGTGATAAAATTGAACGCATTTGGAAAAATGGAATGAAAGAATTAAAGATGTATTTTAAATATAATTATTTATTCTTGATCAACAATTTCCTGACAAATAATTCCATACAATTGTGTTTCGCAAAGGTCACTGTGTACATTTAATTGTTGGTCAACAACATCGACATTAACGCAAAGGGTGATACTTGATTTATTCGTTCCTCCATAACTTTGAAAGAAATCGAATTGATTTGCTTCATTTTGACTTTGTTGTTGTACTTGCGGTTGATTAAAGCCGAATCTTCTAGGTCTCGCATTTGCTTCTGGGGCAGAGGCTGGAATACGTCCGGCCCATGAAAATGAACTTGTGTAGGCTCTTTCTTCCTTTCCATTTATCCAATATTCTAAAAAAAATGCTGAATTTGCAAAGATTCAGTTTGGATTAAATTTTTTAACATACCCAAATCTTTTGGTAAATTTGAAGCTAAAATGTAAGCTTCATCTTCGTTTTCAATTGTTGCCAAAGTTAGATTAAGTGATGTGCAATGTTGGTCAGCCTCTGTCCAGTTCTGAGAAATGAATGTTGGGTTAATTGAACAAGTATTGATTAATTAAAATCTTTAATTGTTGCTTACCATTGCCACCGCGCTGAAATCAACTAGGAAAGATTTTTCATTTACTTTGCCCGCAAATAAGATTCCATCTACTTGCCAAATAGCTACGAAAAAAATTGCCAGGGCGACAGCCCCTCCAAAATATTTTGCCATGAATTAAATAAAATTTTAAAATTAATCTTGAAAGTCTGAAACGAGTGTTTAGCAAAGGATGGACTAATTGTGAGGCTGTTTCGAGATCCAGTTTTATAGCTAGCCCAGTTGACGATAAGAAATGCATGAAAACCACTTTCATAGTAAATGTGACTAAATACGCAGAAAAAGTTTGGATTAATTACATCACATCTTACTTGGAATCTTACCAAAGTGGTCAGGTTTAATTCATTGCTTTATTATCATCATTCATCTTTTAATTGACCAAATTAGTCTTGTCACAGGTCAACTTTGCAGAAAAATACACATCATACAGTTAGCAAGAAATAAACATGATATTAAGCTGGATTTACTACTGCGAAATTGATCAACTGACAATTACTATTTCATTAACACGAAATGCATTATTTAAAAAAAATACTTTCTTAAAAACGACGTAATTAAAAGGTTTTTAATGAAATAATTTAAAGTTTAAAACGATGCTACCTGTTTCTCACTCGTTGTATTAGTAATAAATGTGAATGGAAATGAGTCATTGTAGCCATTTGTATTGAAGGTGTGCCTAAACCACATTAATCACTGCATTAGATAGTTTTACGACTTTTTAATCTGGTTGGATTAAGTAGGTGAAGGTAATAGCTCTGGATAGCTTGACTGAGTGCTACACACCTTTTTATTTACCCAAAAATATAGTATTACCGATTAGGCAATCGTTAAGGGCGGATGTTTGCACTTTATCTTAATGGTTTTTACGCTTTAATCTTTGAGAGATGAGATGTTTTGCTCTCAAGTTTTTCATTTTGTTTACGGAGCAGAACGATGAAAAGTTCAAGTCATAATGTTTAGGAATATTTTTCTGTTATTTCTTAATTTTTCCTTGGGCATTTGCCAATGGCTTCACCATCCTTCTCCAAACCAAATGGGGAGGAATCCCGGAAATTTTATTCCTCCTCAGGGCTTGCCCCAGCTTCCTTCCACTGGATTCCCACCAAATAGTAGAGAAATTAGCGGCGGAGCCCCACCCCAAAATTTTCAGATGGATCCATATTCGTTTGAATACGGTGCGGGTGCTCAATCATCAATTCCGGGCGGCCACCCAACATCAGTGTCTCCAAATAATCGTAACATATTCCAATCTTTACCGTCATCATCTTCAATCTCGGGGGATTATTGCCTCGACCCCATTCTTACATGTGATACGACAAACACAATCCTCTACTGTATAAGTGGGAGGTGCACGTGCCCCACAAAATGGACGTTGGACGGGACAGTCACGCCATTAAACACAGTTTGGCATCCGGAGCTGAAGAAATGCGTGTCAGAAGTTGGCTCCGGGTGTCATCTAACAACTCAATCGAATCCCAGATTTTTTCAATCCCAACAAGGGGCGCAAGCTCCTTATCCGTCAGGTGAATCATCAGCTTTCTCGCAGCCAAAGGAGCTCGCTTCGACATTAATAAAAGGGTTAATGGGGCTTCCATCTTTAGGGAGTGGGGGACAGAGTGGGGCTGGGGGAAATACGGGAAATGGTTTGGTCTACTGTCAACCCGGAGTTCAATGCGTGAGACAAACGGGGAATCAACAAGTTGGTGTATGCAATGGAGTCAGGCATTCATTTCAACCTGAATTAATTTTGTTACTTTTAATTTATTATTTTCTAATTTAAAATATTTAAATCTGAACTGAATAAACTATTTTCTAAATGACAAACAGACCGTGCTTTTATAACAATGAATATTCAATTTTTAAAGAGTCTCTTGACAATTTGACTGCTACAGAGCATATTGATGCTCCGCTCTAAATCTGGAAAAGGTCCTTTTCATTATGAGACGCACGACATATTTTTAAGTTTTAATTAAATTTTCCATTTTCCACGCGCCAGTTAATTCAGACAATCGCATTGCTTAGAAATCAACGAGGGACATCCGACTTAACATAAACAATAAATGCATAAATAATTTTTATCAAAATTAGGACAAATTTATTTAGCTCTTGATATTATTTGCAAGACATAAAATTTGCTTATAAAAAGTTTGTGCCCGTAAATACGCTTCACCAAGCGCATTTTTAGCTCAACTTATCAACCATCCAATTAACTAGCTTCTTGGAGGAAGCCTCTTTCTAGTCATTATAAAAAATCAAGCAAAAACTATCATTTTTTGCCGCATTGCCCCAATCCCAACAATTAAAAGTTGAACTCTTAATTAAAACAAGTCCATCCAAAAGTTCCCAATTTATCGCAACGCTTCACATAAGGAAGGTGTTAGGTCACCGTTTGAGAGGCGGAGGCGTCTCTGAAATTAATTGACTAACAATCAAGAGAGTTAAGTTAAAGACCAATTATTATCATGATAAGCCGGCTCAACCTTTCATAATCTATTGCATATATATATAGCAAGAGTCTCAATTCTTCAAAATCAAATACCTTAAAAAAGTGATTGAGCTTCGCTTCTTAGCCTCAAAATCCCCTATTGACTAACAATCCAATTGTGTGCATTGCATTGTTTGCGATTGTGGCATCCCATAAAGCTAATTACACATTTAACTTTTGCATCCTTTCATTTATAGCATAAAAATTGAGCTACCTTTTAATCCTTTTAATCGAATCTATAAATAAAAGCAAAATGTAAAAAACTCATACCAGTTCAATTTAGACAAGTGAATGGTTCAGTTAAGTTTAAAAAATTATGTAAAAATGGGCAAACTCTTCCACCTGTTGACCATCACTTTGGTGGTCAGTGTGAACCTTTTATCCGGACAAGATTTAAATAACTCGACACAAAATGTTTCGGACAATACTAATTCAGAGAGTAAAGTAGAGGAACAATTCGCACCAAAAGCGGTGTCTAGTCAAGGCTACAAATTAGAAGTTATTCCGGATAATTCAGAAGAGAAGGGAGAAGATTTGAAAGTTAGTGAGCGTCAAATCTATCCGTCGAGGTCTCCTGGAGAAGTTCCGACTAGGTCTATTGATGATTATATCAGGCAAGATTCTCCCGAATATGAAAAGGAAGATGTTGACATTGGACATGGCTACTTGAAAGAGAGGCTATCTTACGACGATGTCATCCAACCCAAAGCCGATATTTCAAAAGTGAGGGATAGCTTTGTTGGGAAGAGTGCGGAGAAAAGTACAAGTGATTCTTATCATTCCCCACATTATCATGAGGGGCCGCCAGGACCTCATCCTCTGCCACATCCACCACATTTACATCATCACGATGGCCATCATGATGATCACCATGGCATTTCTGGACATACAGGTAAAGCTTGAAAGCTTTTAAATAACTTAAAAAATAAAGGCCTTTTAAATTTAATTAATTTTATTAAAAGCTGGTTACGGCCACGGTTACCATCATCATGAACAAGCACTGAAGTCAAAGCCTCTCAAACCATCAGTTGTTTATAGGGACCCGAAGGATGGATATAATCATCATGATAAGCTAAGAACTCTCGATAAGGACCATCCAAAGGTAATTGAATGTAAAATTAATCTAGATTTTCATAAATATTTCATACGTTGAATTGGAAGTTTTGACATTGCCATTGCAGCATTGCAAATGAATAAAATTTGAACACGCTTATCTCTGAGCTCAACGCACCATTTAGGTTGTTGCGTGGCTTAAGCTAAGTAAAATGTTGTAATTCACGCGTAATTATAGCAGAAATGAGTTGAGTTGCATTTGTACAAGTGAAGCGTGTCCGTGCAAGAAGAGCAAAAATACTTTAACCTAATGATTGTTGATTTGCTAATTATTTTAGTATGAGCAATTGCAATTGGTAATCTCTCACGAAAATCTTGTAATTGAGATGAGTTTTTATAGACAAGTGTGAACACATTTAGTATACAATTTCTTATCAAATTACTTTTTTTGCATTTGATATTAAGCCAAAAATAAGTAAATAATGCAACTCAATAATAATCACGCCCTTTCTTACATAATTCATTAGTTCCTTTACAAGCTATTAGTTTCCTATAACTCAAAAATATGATTTATTGCGGAAGTAATTGGCAGGTGGGATTAGGTTGTTGAAGGAAATGTAGAATTAGGTTAGATTGGGAATGAGACAGATTAGTTTAATTAATAATTATTATTATGAAATCATTTTAATGATATTGATAAATTATCATTATTGCTAAATAAATTTATCACTTTACAGATTTATGAAAAGGGTCATTACGGACATGATCACAAAGGCCATCATGATCATCATGATCATCACGATTATCATCATGTAAGTCTCTGATTAGTATTTTCTAGAACAAATTGGCTAATTAAAATTAATTTTATTCCAGGGCAAAGGACACTACAAACCAGCTTTTTACGATTATGACCAATCCAAAATTCCCGAATGTGCTCACAAGAATAAATACATCTATAATTTAACTTTCTGTCTTGATGATCCTCATTATCCTCAGTAAGCTAATTGTAATAACATTTTATTAAAAAACCAATCAGCTCTTAAAAATAATTTTAATTTTTAGCGAAAACATTATCTGGGCTCTGAAAGAGATTGGTCCCCACGCACGTAAATTGCTCAGCGACGTCACCTACCAATCAGCCGATAATCTTGTGTCAGGCTTGACCCGAGCGGAGGAAGAAGGCTACACTTACAAGCATTACTTCGGAGCTAGCCACTCCCAAAATGTTCACTTGGATAAATACAAGCCTCCATACCAGTAAGCTTTGAGTTAAAACCAAAAAGAGACAATTAATATAATTAAATTTTGGTCCGTAGTGGATACACTTACAGCACTGATTACTTCAAGAAGGGAGGATACATCTGCCCCTCTGATATCTATTATGCGAGACCGAAACGCGCTATGAATACTTTCGGAAAATGGAAGGTGATTGTAAACATTGAGCATTTCCCAGACCATGGGTGGCATGGACCCCACCACGATCATCATCATCATCACCATCATCAAAAATCGGTTGATATTGGCTACGGCATTATTGATAAGGACCATCATCATCACGACAAGCATTCACATGGTCCTCATCATGACCATCATGATCATCATGACGATGGACATCACCATCCCCAGCCACACGGCTATGACGAGGAATATTCTCCTTCTACCCAATCAGAGGCAAAGTCCTCCCCAGCGCATTCGATAAAGAAAAGGGAGTACAGAGAGAAACATGCGTATACCCAAACTTTGCGTTTAGAACAATGCATGTAAGTAAAAAATTACAAATGAATTATGCAATTTCCGAAAAGAGATTAACAATTTCCTCTTTACAGATATGCTGACGCGCCTTGCAGCTACGTCGATTCTCATTATCATTCAAAGTGTATTCAAAAGCATAATTTTGTGAGGTTGGTGGCATGGACACATCACGAAGGGATACACGTGGATACCTTTAAGATGCCTATTGCTTGCTCGTAAGATTGAAATAAGTCTTTATAATGTAATTGGGGTACTTTAAATAATTAGATTTTTTAACGCTTCAGATGCCATGTTCACCACCCCATCCATTTCTACCATGAGAGTGGACATCATGGCCATAAACATGGGCTTGTTGTGCCTCCAGTTTATCATCATAAATAAAATGACATTATTAACAATGAGAGCTTCAAAACAGTATAAATAATTGAGTTTCAGTCAAGAATTTTTTAATTGTTTGAAAACAAGATGGACTATTTTAAATTTTATACAAATAAATATTTGTTTTTTAAATGTTTTAATAATAAGTTGTCATAATTTGCTAATTTGCAAATCCATATCCCACTAGGGAATAAAGAAAAATACTCTCCTTCAACTAGTAAGACTTGAAATTAGTCATTTACTTAACCATAAGAGCTTAATTAAATAATTAAACCTCCAACCCGAACAAAATTTCTATAGTCTGATAGAATATTGTACCAATTTGAACAAGCGAAGAGGAGTGTTTAATAATTTGCACTTAGGGCAAATTGCTCATTCTATAACCGCTCATATTTTTCTCTGAAATATAGGCATTCCGCCAATTTAACTAGCAGTCTCCATAGTTAAGCGCTTTCATTCTACAAGGTCTCTGCGCTAGGCTCAAATATAGTTTAAAATGCATGTTTCAAACACAAGTTCAGCTTAAACTCGTTCACTAGTAGAATTGAAAATCATATTATTTCAAATGGAGCAGTAAAAAAGGAGCTACACACATCTTACAAAAGCAGCCTAAAGTATTTGTGAAATTGGTTTAATATCATGCCTAACTACGACTTAACTCCACTTCTCAACCTACCCCTGACCCTCCTAACGCAATTTTCGCAATCACCACTTTACAGAATTCACTCTCTGCCTCTAAAATGGGATTTTAATTTAAATCAAATTGTTCCCAATCGCGAAGGAAAAGCGTCAAGAGCAATCGCATTCCTTTTCACCCTCCAGTTTGATTTGACATGTATTCTTTCTTACTTCTATTCTGATTCAATCCTAGGCCAAATGGCAAATATTTGTTTATTATCAACGGGTGTTTACGCTACTGCAACGCAATACTTTTATTTTCTTTATTCTACACCATTTACATTACTACTGAATTGGATTCTTTCATTTTTCTACTGCAACTTTGACAAAGCCCAAGTGTCCGGCGTTAAGCAAATGTTGTTTGCTTGCAAATTGCTAAAAGTTCTTATACCTTTAGGTGCATTGCTTGGAATATTAGTTACTTTGGTTGCACCGACTTCATTTATTAATGCGTACTACTTTCTAAATAATTATTTACCAGTTTGGGCTGTGATGCTCTCTTCATTCATCCATTTTGCAATTTTCTGGACTTTTGTAATGCAAGTTTTCACCTTTACTTCAATAATAAATTTAGTTTATCCATTTTATCTCCTATCTACTGGCGCTTCTCTAACCGGAAATTTATTTTTGCGAAACGAAATCGAAATGGGAGCAAAACTATATACGCAGATACAAATAATGGTTGGGTTATTAAATGGTTTGCAACAAAACAATTTGATTTTTCTCATAATTTTTGTTGGCACTCCAATAAAAGTTATTTGTATATATTTTATTATAAAAGCAAATATTGATGCTGGTTATCTAGGTTTGTTTGAATTCATGACGGGATTTGTTAGCATTACGTGTGTAAGCGCTGTAATGAGTACAGGAGGCGCAAAAGTAAATGAGAATGCGAAGAAGGCTATTACTGACGCGGAGGTAATTGTTCTCCCAAATATTGAAGGAAAGAAAGGAAAGTGGTTTAATAAATGTTTAAAAGCTTGTCCACCATTGAGCATCAGTTGCTTTCACAACTCGGTGCAGTTTGAAAAGCTAACAGTTTTAAATTATGAGACGGTTGTAATTGATCAAACAATATCATTGTTGCTAATATATCCGTAAGATTAAACCAAATTATTACATTTTAATTGCTAGCATTTAACCCAATTTAACTCAATTAAAAAGTTGAAAATTATTAATTAAAATAAGACTTGATTGCTTTATTAATGCATTCAAAATCCCTGTCTCGAATCTTCATCTCTGCACTCTTCAAGGAATAATTGGTTCCGTGGAAAGTATCCCATATGATTCCTTGTGATCCTCTTGTTTTATTATATGTTCCAGTAAGGTGTGACTGAAATAAAAGTAAACAGGATCAGTTTAATTTTTAATTATCTGCTAAAATATCTGTAAGAAACTTAGAGAATCTTATTTACTGTGTTTAATATCATACCTTGTAACAATTTCTATACCACCAGCCTCCTGTAAAAAGCATTGCACAGTTTTCGAAAATGTGTTCGTCATTATCTCTGTCGAATGTTGTAAACCTCATTCCGTTATGGTAATCGAGTGCATCACCTAGAAGACCAATGCATGCTCAGTTTAGAATTTAAAACAAAGTCATTCAATTTTTAAAGTTGCTCCAAAGTTACCTGCGGTTCCGCTATAATCAGACACGTTGAGTTTGTATAGTTCGCTTATATTTCCAACTTGGAAAGTGTTGTAAATGGCATAAGTTGCGTTCCCTTCCCAGTCCTCTAGGTCAACCCGCAGCTGAACATTTCCAGCTTGGGTAAGAACTGAAATTACATCAAGACCAAGCCAAAAACTCTCCTCGAAATCTCCAAAGCCTCGCGCATATTCATTCCATGTTCTATTAAACTCCACTTGTTCGGAAGCGTTCATTTCGACCTGTCTCATTAATACAGCCCAGCCCTCCTCTTGATCCAGATCACAAAATACCTTTATAAATAATAATCACAAACTATTATACTGAATATGTTGAAAGGATAAAGAAAATTGTAAAGAAATTCTTCTCACATTAATGCCTTCCCCATCTTGTTTTGTGGCATCTGGAAATATCTTGTAAGTTCCACTTTTTGTAAACCCATTGATTTGAATATCTCCACAGTTGCGAGGACGTCCTGGCAAAAGAAAAATTAATGGATGCAATTTAAAAAAAAGATGTGTTAGGTAAGTTACTGTTCAGCTGGTATATTGCATTTGGCCCATTTGTATCAATAGAGTTGGAACTGGCGCTGAGAATAACGACGACGAAAAAGACGTGGAGGATTTTCATATTGTCTCTAAAATATCTGCACCGATTTTTTTCCTTGGAGGCTGAGGTGCATAAAATGTGTAACAAAAGTAGACAATTGCTCTGGCTATTTATACTTCGTTGGATTCCCACTTGTAGCAACACATATTTTAAACTGACGCTATTCATTTCGTGGTAATCAGAACAGTATGTTCTAAATGTCAATCATGAAGGATTGCGCCCGCAGATTCTACTGATAGTGTTTTCGGTTTTCTGTGTTTTGGGAATTAACTGAAAATGTTTGCTGTGAATTGCAATTTCAAAAACATGGAAATGCTTTTTATTTCTCTGTACTTAAATACGCTTATGTAATATTTAATTACAAATAGATTATGACAACAAATTGGTATCTTTACTCGGAAAATCACGTCATAGGCTTTGCTAACAATATAAATATCAAGTGCTTTTAGAACTTGCTCTGTCTCATTTCATGAAATCACATCCACCTTTTTATCAACCGAACAAGGTTATTGAACTCTGGCTTTTTTATTTAATGCTTTAAATTAAACGCAATTAAATTTTATTTCGAATTCAGGAGCGCCCAGAGTAAACTGGTATTTATTTGTGCAAATCACTTTCACCCACTCCAAAGATTTGACATTACAAAATTGCCATGACTTTCTTGAGTTAATAGGGAAATGAACCCAGTTGAATAAATGGAGTCAAGTGCTAAAGTACTCAACTCTCGCTGATTTCATATATCTCTGAAATGCAATCGCTATTCTTGCATTCTATCAAATATTGTTTTTAAAAAGTAATTTCGGAACACGAGGCCTTTCCATTAAAAATTCATATTTGTTTTATTTTAAGCCAAACTAAAAGTTGATTTAAATACATAAAAACATGTTTATATCAGAACTTTAGCAGAAGCAAACGCAATAAAGTTTTTTTTGGTTTGATTCTTCAATGTTTTGCCTAAGTGATAAGAGACACAGTGGTAGAAATAAGTATTCTATTGTGTAATTTTAAAGCGAACAGAATAGCGATAGAAAGTAGAATTACTTAACTTAAATTACAAGGCAATGACTAAGCAGGAATTAACTTTACTGCTCAACTTCCCCCTCACCCTTCTGGCCCAATTATCGCAATCACCAAATATTTGCACAATTTACTCTGTGCCATTAAGATGGGATTCAAAGTCGCGTCGAATTGTTCATACTAATAAAAGGGCAGCCTTGAGAGTGATTGGATTACTTATCACCCTTCAATTTTGTCTAGCAACAATTCTTTCTTATTTCCATTCTGAATCAATCCTCGGACAAACTATTAATCTTGCCTTTTTATCAATGGGCGTTTACCTTACAACGGCTCAATACTTCTATTTCGTTTACTCTACTCCATTTAGTTTACTTCTAAATTGGATTCTTTCATTCTTTCCCAGAAACTTTGAGAATGCCAAAGTATCTGGCGTGAATGAAGTGCTATTTGTTTGCAAATTTGTCAAATTTGTGCTACTATTCGCCGCATTCTTTGGAGTTTCTGTTACATTACTTGCACCAACTTCATTTATTAATCCGTATTATTTCCTCAACAAGTACATTCCAGTTTGGGCCGTGGCGTTGCTTTCTTCTATCCATCTTGGATCAGCGTGGATTTTCCTAATTCAAATTTTTACTTTCAGCTCAACTATTAATCTAGTTCTTTTATTCTTTCTCCTTTCTGCAGGCGCTTCCCTTATCGGAGAGCTATTTTTAAAGATGGAAATCGAAAGGGGTGTCAAACTCTATAAGCAAATGCAACTCATGAGTGGCCTGTTAAATATTTTGCAACAAAATAACCTAATTTTTGTAACTGTTTTTATGGGGATTCCATTTCAAGTAATGTGTTTGTATTTAGTTATTAAAGTAAATATAGATGCTGGTTATCTCGGTTTCTTTCAGCTTAATATAGCATTTATTGGCGTGATGTGTGTTTGCGTTGTAATGATTATTGTAGCTGGAATGGTTAGTGCGAAAGCTCAGAAGGGGATAACAGATGCTCTTGTAATTGTTCTACCCAATCTTAAAAGAGAAAAGAGAAAGTGGTTTAAAAAATGCCTAAAAGCTTCACCAATATTGGTGGCAAGTTGCTTGAATGATTCAGTCCAGTTTGATAAACTGACAGTTTTAAATTATGATACAGTTGTGATTGATCAAACAATATCGTTGTTGCTAATATATCCCTAAAATATAAATAAATTGTTTACTCTAAATTGATGAAAGTTAATTTATATTAATAAGCGAATTTGCTAAATCTCGCTGATATTTTTATTTGAAATAAAGTCTTAATAATCTCTATTTTTTCAATTTAGGCAAGCAATTCCTGGACTAGATACTTCCATTAAAAATTCATACGAATATTCTATTTTCTATACCATGATATAAGCAAATTTTAAATGAAAATTTTGTTTACAACTTTAGTTAATACGAGGTAACCCCGCGCGCGACCCTTCTCCCCAAAACGCGCGCCACACCTCCCCCAGGGGTTACCTTGGCTCGCTTCGCTCGCAAAAGAGCTCGCTTTGCTCGCTCACATTCTCTATGTTTTAAACCTTTTTAAAAAAAATCCAACCTCGCCCAGTTCTCTCAGGTTTGAAATTTTTTCTTATCCAACCTCTTCATCTACTTTTATACATGGCATGACTCTAAATTTTTGAAAAATAATTATATCCCTCAAAAGTTTTGAAGGAAAAACCTAAATGCATTGACCCCCATTTATGGGTAGGTGGTTTTTTGCAACTTTTGCCCACCAAACCTGCGAAACAATTAATGCCAATACCCACAGTCTCTTCCCCAATTTGCCCTCTTCAAAATCATGTATAATATACCCAGGTCCGTTCAGAACTGAAGGAGGAGATAATTCTTAAATAAAGCAAGAGTTAGATATATAGATACGTGGACTAGAAGGAGTTACAGTTAGAATTAAATTTTACATATAACAATTTCAAAACAAGCAATTAAGGAGCTGCAATTGTTTTGCAGAATTGTCCAACTTTTAAGATCATGCCTATGTACGATTTAAATAATCTTCTCAACTTACCCGTGACCCTCCTCACGGAATTTTTACACTCTAAATATATCTACAGAATCCGTTCTGTGCCTCTAAAATTCGATTCTAACTTGAATCTAATTGTTCCCACTGATGAAGGGAGAAAGTCAAGAGTGATCGGATTACTTTTAGCCCTTTCATTCATTTTGGCATGTCTTCTTTCCTATTTCCATTCTGAATCCATCCTCGGACAAACTGCGTGCCTCTCCTATTCATTAATGGCTACTTATGTTATTACCACGCAATACTTTTATTTTGTTCATTTATTCCCATTCAGTTTATTTCTTAGTTGAACCCTTTCATTCTTTCCTAAAAACTTTGGGAACGCCAAAGTCTCCGGCGTTAAGGAAGTGCTATTGGCTTGCAAATTGGCCAAATTTATTTTACCATTTTGTTCATTCTTTGAAATATTAGTTGTATTAGTCGCACCCACTTCATTTATAAACCCGTACTATTTTCTCAACCATTATATTCCCGTCCATGCTGTTAAACTATTTTCATTTATACATTTCGGCGCATGTTGGATTTTTTTAATGCAAGTTTTTACCTTTAGTGCAATCATTAATCTGGTTTATCCTTTCTTTCTACTATCTACGGGAGCTTCTCTTATCGGAAAGCTATTTCTCCAAAACGAAATTGAAAAAGGAACAAAGCTTTAAAAGCAACTCCAACTAATCACTGGATTGTTAAACATTTTGCAGCAAAATAATCTACTATTTGTATCAGTTTTTCTTGAGATTCCAATACAAATCATAAATCTTTATTTAATTATTAGAGTAAGTTTAAATGCTAGTTATTTAGCCTTCTGTCAGGTCACTGCAGCGTTCATTGGCGTCATGTGTGTAGACGTTGCAATGATTATAGGAGGGTCAAAGGTTAATGAGAACGCTCAAAAAGCTGTAACAAATGCGGAGGTAATTGTTCTCCCTAATCTTAAAAGAGAGAAGAGAAAGTTTTTTAAGAAGTGCTTAAAAGCTTCTCCACTTTAGGGTATTAGTTGCCTCAATAACTCGGTACAGTTTGATAAAATAACAGTTTTAAATTATGAGACAATTGTAATTGAACAAACAATATCATTGTTGCTAATATATAAATAAAATAAAGATTAATTTAATTTTTAATCCGATTTTATATTAAAGTTTTAGATTGGTTAATTAAAATAAGAGTGATATCTGTTCAAGATAGGGAGACAGTTGAGAAATATTATAAAGAACTTGAATTAGGAAAAAGCTACTTGGACAAACAAGTAAGGATAAATAGCTTCCTGATTGGCAAAGAGCTTCTGGGAATGATGGGGGCTTCAAATACACAGCTTTGTACAAAGTTGGTGCTCTTTATAACCTATTTTATAACACAATTCGTAAGCAGTTTTTAAGTTACATATTTCCAATGTGAAATAAATTTTCAAATTAGAATGGTATAGATATTTTCAGAAATCTCAACTACATTGCTCCAGTCCCCGTTTTTCGAAAGGAGTCGCCCCAAGCACCAAAACTATGCAAGGCTTGGGTCTTTTATAGCTCATGAAATGCAGCATTGCAAATAACTCCACCAATGGCGAGTGAGTGGAGTGACCTTTCAAGGAAAATGAATGCGGAATGTTTGGCTGAATTTGGAGGATTTCAGAAAAATCTGGCCGGAGCTGGGCGAACTTTTAAGGAAGATGTTGCGGATATTTATGGACTGAGAGTAAGCTGGAGAGCTTATTAAAATTATATCTCTGAAAAAGGACAAGGAGAAGGGCTATTCCAGCCCGGCCTAGAAACTCCACAGCTCTTCTTTCTTGACTATGCTAACGTAATTGATTACTGCCTTTTTATTTTTACTAACAAAAAAATTATCTGTAGGGGCATTGTGAATCAATCAGGCCGGAAGGAAGCATTAGCCGACCAAATCAAGACGGATCCTCACTCACCAGTCAAAATTAGAGTGAATGAGCCTTTTAAGCATTTTGACGAGTTTGCGAAGGCTTTCAACTGTCACGTTGATGTGAATGAGATGAATCCACCCGACAAAAGTCATTAGGTAAAGTCATTAATCGCTTCGGATTGTTCTGATTCCAATTTTTAATTTTAATTTCAAAACGATTAAATTTATTTAACAAATATCAAATATTACTTGTTCAATTAATGATTAATTTAACCAGGTGGGAGAGGAGTAGCTCATAGTCTTTCTCTAAACTATACTAAATGAAACTATTTTATACATTTATGAACTTGAATGGAATTTTGAGATTTATACTTAAATGACAGTTAAATGAAATAAAACTGAATTAAATTAATAACGAAACATCCCAGATAATTTATAAATATTAATTTCATGCAAAAACCATGCATGTTCTCATGCTTCAATGCCTTTGTTCTGAGCTGTTACGTCTCACGTGCTTTGCTGTTTTTGTGAAAGAGCAGAAGATTGAGATCAGCCGGAAATTCCGGAATAAGCCACTTGTTTACATTTCTCAGGCCAACCAAACATTTATTTTTTAAATTAACATTTAACATTTCTAATTTAATTTCACGATGGAGAATTGCCAGTTGATTCTGAACAGTAATAGTTTGTGTGTGATTTGCTTGAGGGAGGTGAAGGCGAAACTGAGCAAAGCTGACCTCTTCCCTTTGCACCATTTGACCTCCAAGATCAACTCGAATTTGGGAGATGTCTTCAAAGACGTTACTGTGCCTTGGGCTCGGAATGCAGTTCTGGACAGGCTCGAGGTCTTGGCTGATGTCTGCGAAGGATGTACTGACCTTTGCGAGGGGCTCTTGTACGAATTCCAAGATGATGTTGGGAGGGAGAATTGTGTCAAGGCAATCCTTGATAAGATGGGGGAAGCTGGATTGGAAGATAAGTACTTGAATTGTGGGAGCCCTGCGGCAGTATTCTATGCGGGAATTGTGGACCGATTGAGAAAGGATATCGTAGAAAAACGTCAGTTCTTAAAGTTTGAATTTTATCCGTCATATGACTGCATTTTAATGAAATTCTCTTTACCCTTTTAGTTCATTTGAAACCGGAATTAGGAGAAAGGTCAAACCAATCAGCAACCGGAACTCCAGCTGGGCTCCAAGCAATCCCAAATCTGCTGAGCATTCCAGACCTTCCCATGAGCCAGATATGTTCCTACTTGTGCTTCAATGACATCAGAAACTGCTCCACTGTTAATAAGGGCCTTCGTCGCTTGGTCTTCCCGTCGCTTATCGACTCATCCTTCATCAGCTTCAAAAACCAGAGCCAGATCCCTACCATGATTGACTTCATCAAAGCCATAGCAAACAACTTTAAGAAAAACATCAATCTCTTCGTAGATTCCGATTCACTTAATGACGATGACTTTGTTGGCGACTCCCGCGCCACTTTACTCCAATTGTTTCAGGAATGCGGCCGTCACATAAATTATTTAAAACTTTACTACGAGTGTTACGGTTCAGAGTACGAGGTTGCAAGCGGTTTATGGCGTAACATTATTCCAGTTAGACCCTCGGTTTCGGGAAATGAAGTATTTCCAAATTTAAAAGGACTCGAAATTTATTACGACTTCAAAACTTCCGCTTATTTTGTGGAGAAGGAGTTGGGTGCAAAATGCCGTCAATACTTAATTAATGGCTTTTCTTCATTTGTTAAAGCACTTCTACATAATTCGCCAACCTTGAGGGAGGTGAAGATGTTTGATTACAATGAGGAAGTGGTAGCCCCTTCGCTTTACAAACTTATCGGAGAGTCTGGATTGCCTATAGATACTTTGGAGATTGATGGAATGTTTGGAATTATGGGCAATGAATTGAATCACCTTCAACCTCTCAATTTAAAAAAGGTGGTTTTGGAAGGAATCTTTGTCGAGGGGGAGCAACAAAGACTAACCTTGACAAACTTTTTGGAAAGTCAAAGTTCTACTCTAAAGCATTTTTCTTTGCAAGAAGCATGCTGGAATCCCTTACCCCATTTCACATGTCCCCGGATGGAAGTGTTGGAAACATTCAAGCTTTTTAATGAAGATCCAAATGAAGATGAAGGATTCGGACCAATCGCTTATCGCACGCAGTTGACAAAGCTGAAACAACTAGAGGTGGAGATTTTTCGTGACGATTATCTTCCAACTCTCTTTCCAACTGATGGGTTATCAAATAGTGTCCACGAATTGAGACTTTTATTACCAACTCTTCAGAAACATATCTTGGTCATGGCAACGGGAGTTTATAGTTGCTTGTCAAAATTGGAGATTCCTGTGGCTTCATACTTGAAGGATTTGTGGAAGGACTTGAGTGGCTTGGAGGAGTTAACCTTGCGCCCAAAAGCGATTGAGACGTATGAGAACGCCAGCGAACATTCTCAGGAAAAGATTACGTGGATTGATGAGATAATTACCGGGTTGCCCCTAGCTGACTCAGATTGTGAGGGGGTTAGGGATATCCGAAGTCATCAGGAGAAATACGAGGAGATGGAGACGAAGAAATCACTGGCACTGCTTACACGTTAGTAAAACTATTTGGAATTTACTTTTGCTCTTAAATTGCTTATACAATTTGTAAATTTGGTTTTAGGATTGAAATTACTCCGCATTCGCACTTGGGTGCCGTACCCACGTCGTCCTAATTTACTGCTTAGTGACATCTGTTGTAAGGTGGTACTGATCAAGATGGAAAGCTTGAAATCCATCGACTTCTGTGGGGCTCACCCTTCCTCCGTTGGCGTAAGCTTTCTAATTTTAGACATTTATTTAAATTAATTTTTGATTCTTAAAAATGCAATTATTTCTAAAACAGGCTTCAAGAAATGTTCTGGATGAAATGGGAAGGAAGATGGATCTTTTCTTTGGTAAAGAACGGGAACGGCCCTGGAATAGCTAGGATGGCATGGAACTCGGAACCGCTTCCTGTAATTCTGACCCTCAATGATGAATTTCAAAACGATTAAATTTATTTAGCAAATATCAAATTTGCTTTGTTAAACTTAATGTGGTGGGTGAAGAGTACTTAGGTCGAGGACTTTCTCTAAACTAAAAGTATTTTTTATACATTTAAAAACTTTAGTGTAAGTATGGAATTCTATTCAAATGGTAATTAAATCAAATTAAATGCATTTAAGCTAGCAACTTCGTGGGGAATTTTATTCGATTTGCAAACTAATCATTTAGGCATTAAAATCTTCATTTTCAGCATCTGTATTAAATAAATACCATTAAACGCAATTAGGAGGCACTCCATATAATTTATATTAACTTATGCTGCATAAGTTATGCAGAATCCATGCGTTGGCTTCCCTGAGCGTCATAGCCTTTGTTCAGCTTTTCCATCCATCAGCTGAGCTCACAACACGTGCATTTTGGGAAACAGCAGCAGAAAGTAAGTAGAGAACAGCCGGCACAACATCAACTTGTTTACGTTTTCCAGCGCACTTAACCAACTTTTAATTTTTTAATTAACATTTAACAGTTTTAATTTAATTTCAAGATGAAAAATTGCCAGCTTATCCTAAACAGTAATGGTTTGTGTGTAATTTGTTTGAGTGAGGTGGAAGTAAAATTGAGCAAAGCTGATCTCTTTCCTCTGCACCACTTGACCTCCAAGATCGACTCCAATTTGGGAGATGTCTTCAAAGATGTAACCGTTCCTTGGGCCCCGAATGCAGTGCTGGACAGGTTGGAGGTCTTGGCTGACGTCTGTGAAGGATGCGTTCATCTTTGTGAGGAGCTCTTGTACAAATTTCAAGATGATGTTGGGAGGGAGAATTGTATCAAGTTATTTCTTGATAAGATGGAGGGGGTTGAATTAGAAGATAAGTATAAAACCTGTGGGAGCCCTGCGGCAGTATTCTATGCGGGAATTGTGGACCGATTGAGGAAGGAGATAATAGAAAAACGTAAGTTCAACAGGTTAAACTTTATCTGACTATAATTTTATCAAATTATTTTCTGTCTTTTTAGTTCATTTGAAACCGGAATTAGGAGGAGGACTAAACGAGTCAGCAACCGCAAGTCCAGCCGGTCAGAGCAGAATTCCAAATTTATTGTGCATTCCGGACCTTCCCATTAGTCAGATATGCACCTACTTGTCCTTCGAAGACATCAAGAACTTCACAACTGTAAGTAAGGATGTGCGTCGTCCGGTCTTTCCTTCACTTATCAACTCATCGTTCATCCGCCTCAAAAACCACAGCCAGATACCTACAATGATTGACTTCATCAACGCCACTTCCAACAACTTTAAGAACAATGTTAGCCTCTTGATCTCCTCTGAATCTCCCGAGGAGTCGTCGAACGACACCCGTTCCACTTTACTCCAACTGTTTCAGGAATGTGGCTCCCAAATAAATCATTTAAAACTTTTCTATGAAACTGTTTGGTGGGAGAATGAGAATGGGAGCGACTTATCAGTTTTAGGAATGGGAAATGAGCTATTTCCAAACATGATAAAGTTGGAAATGAACTACAGCATGTTGAATATTAATGATGAGAAGGAGGATTCTAAGGAAAAGTGTGCTGAGGTCGGAACTAAAGCTTTCTTAGCGCTTCTGCGTAATTCCCCGAACTTGAGAGAGCTGAACATAGCTAATTGTCACGGTTATGATGCGATGGCTCCTTCTCTATTAAAAGTTATTGGAGAGTCGGGATTGCCTATAGTTACTTTGGAGCTTGAAGGATTCCAACTAACGGGCAGTGAAATGGCCAACCTTGAACCCCTGAAATTAAACAAGTTTATTGTTACGGACGTAGGGTTTGCGGTGGAGGATTTGGCGAACTGGACAAAGTTTTTGGAGAGTCAAAGTGCTACTCTAAAACATCTACGTTTGTATGTGTGGGACGCTTTATCACGTCTTACATTTCCACGCATGGAATCATTGGAAACTTTTAAGCTGGTTACGTTTGAAAGAGAATGTTATGGAGAGCAGGGGTCAATCTCTTACCAAACTCAATTGCCAAAGCTTGAGATGCTGGAGGTTGAAGAAGTATATGAAGGTGCTCTCGCAATTCTCTTCCCAACTGTTTCTGAGCCAACAACTAGTGTTAAGGAATTAAGGCTTTTTGTGGCAACGCTCGATGAGCACATCTTTGACGAGGTAACGCGTTTATTTAAGTTATCAAAATTGGAGATTCCGGCGGCTTCATATTTAAACGATTTCTGGAAGGATTTGAGTGGCTTGGAGGAGCTAACTTTGTATCCCCAATTGAATGAGAGGGATTCTCGTGGCTGCAAAGTTTCTTGCAAAAAGATTACGTGGGTCGATGAAATAATTACGGGGTTGCCCCTAACTGACTCTGATTGTGGGTGGGTTACGGATATCCGAAGACATGAGGAGAAATATGAGAAGATGGAAACGAAGAAATCACTTGCTCTACTTAAACGTAAATTGATTAAAAGCTTTTTTCCTCCTGTGATTTAAATCATTTAATTTGTAAATTTCATTTTAGGACTGAAGTTACTTCGCATATGTGTACGTGATGGAGACAATTCGTTTAGCCCTATGATACTAATTAGTGACATTTGTTGGAAGGTGGTACTGATGAAGATGGAAAGTTTAAAATGCATTGACTTCTGTGGGGCTCATCCTTCCGCTGTTGGTGTAAGTTTTTTGGTTTTAAAGGGTTTTTAGGATTTTTTGGAATGATGATTGAGAATGGAATTACTTCTGAAACAGGCATCGAGGAAAGTTCTGGATGAAATGGGGAAGAAAATGGACATCTACTTTGGTAAAAAATATAAACGGAACTGGATTGAATAGGATGGAAGGGATAGATGGAGAGATGGATAGGAAGGAACACGGAACGGCTTGCTGTAATTTGGATTTTCAATAATGAATTTAAAAAGGATTAAATTTATCAAATATCAAATCTTACTTGTTAAATTTAACGTAGTGGGTGAGTAGTCGCAAGACGCCTTTCTCTAAACTAAAAATATTTTATATACATTTATAAACAAATGTAATTATGGGATAATTAAATCAAATCGAAGCTCTCCTCGAAATTGCCAAAGCCTAGCCTATACTCATTCCATGGCTTATTAAAGTCTACTTGGTGTAAAGAGTTCATCTCGACTTGTCGCATTAATAATGTCCAACCCTCTTGTTGGTCTAAATCACAGAAGACCTATAAAATATAAGCACAAACAAGTTGTGTGGTGAATACTTCTATACCAACGTGTATATGCAAATCGGCTACTTCATGTCCAGTTACTGGTTGTATCAATTCAGCAAATTGCGTTGATGCAAATGGGAAATTCCCATTGGGAATCCGCAATCATGCAATGGCACGGAGGGAAGTCAAATGTGCTTCAGTCCAACGCCCACATCCGGTTTTATAAATGATCCAACTCTATGTGGAATGTCTTCGTGCGTTCCTTGCGCATGGACTTAATTTAATGACTAATTCTGTTTATTAGGCAGTTAAAATTTAATAGATTAATTGGTTTCACAAAAATCACTTCAACACTTAAATTTCATAGTAAAACATAGCTCATGCTTTGGACTAGAGCATAATTGTTTAAAAAGACTAATTTATAATTCATATCGCATTATAAAATTCCATCAAAGCTCTTAACTAGTCCATTAAAGCTCTTAACTAATTCATTAAAGCTCTTAACTAATTCATCAAAGTCTCATTGTAAAAGAGCCAAACCTTGGACAAGACTAAATATAATATTTAATTCATCTTAAACACGAAAACTTTCCACCTATTTTTTCCTTTTATAACAAATCCTCAATTCATTTTCTTTGTAAATATTATTTCCTCAACCCTTTCAAATCTGACGTCTTATTTGCTTCTCACTTTCTTCTCCAATCAGTTTTTCAAGTGTAAATTCGCCTCCTCCCATCTTATTATATCCACGTTTCCTGACCATCCGCGTTGGT
Source organism: Rambutsinella grinnellia (assembly GCA_027743725.1). Classification (NCBI taxonomy): domain Eukaryota; kingdom Metazoa; phylum Arthropoda; class Collembola; order Entomobryomorpha; family Entomobryidae; genus Rambutsinella; species Rambutsinella grinnellia. The sequence goes on from JAHZMU010001620.1 coordinate 33,354, forward strand.
GGAGATGGAAAAGGCTCCATTTCAGAACCCGACATGAGCGGAAGGAGGTTCTCATCCCGGCTACTTTCCCCATTTGCTTTTAAAACAAAAGGTATCATTACTCATGAGTCATGACTTAAGTCACAAAGCATTCCACACTTACCAAAATTCTTTCTTTTCCTTCTTTCCTTGCGTGGCATATTTTTCTCTTTGGAGCCGCCCGATTTCTCTACTCCTAAAAGAATAGTTAGAATTAGAATGACCCATTAACTAGTTTAGAATTACTTTTATACCATCGCATAATTGGACGGAGTTTCTGCCTTTTCAATCCCGTAGCGAATTCGACAGTTTGTGGAGGAAGCCATCTGCAAAACAACTTGACCTATTCCGGACCCCAAGTCGATGAAAACATCCTTTTCATTAATCTCCATCTGGTCGACAATTTGAGCAATTAACTCAAATGACGTCTCTCCATAGACTTCCGGAGAGAAAGCTTTATACTTATTAAGCCTTTTCGGGTCGGTTACAGCCCTTTTGTACACTTGCTGGATGATTTGTCTGAGCTGCGTTTGGGTTGCTCGCTGCTTTACATTTAATCTGCCTTTCTCCTAAAGTATTTTTTAAACAATAATTTCAATACAGAAATCAAAGATAAATCTAAAATTTCTACTAACCTGTAACGCATCCACGGCAAGATTGTACTTATCACACAAGCTTCTCATGCTTTTATAGCAATTCGGATAGAAATCCCTAAAAATATTGTCCATTTCTGCTTCCAGAGCCGGATACTCTTCACTGACAATTCTGAAAAAATAATTCAAAAATCAACAGTCATTTTTAGACACTATCCATTCCATCCAATTCTTTACCTGATCATCTGCACAATTTCCAGAGCTTCATCATACCCCTGCAGAATAAAATGATTTAAAACTTAAATTAAATTATTCAAAACGGATCAGATAAAATTTATTTCATCGATCAAAAACTATTTAAATATTTTATTTATAGCTTTATTTTTTCTCACCTCTTCATCACTCAGCGGCCACTTATATATCAACGGTTCAGAACCAACGGGACTGTTCAATCTTAATTCTAACGGCATTTTCTTCTCGAATTTAGAATCCACAATTCAAGAAAGCTCCACTCAATCTCTATTCAACTATTTAACTTATGATTACCCCAAAAAATACCGACTTTTACAACCCCACCTCATACTTAATTAATAAATAATACAATTATTTCTTCCACCAACCACCAGACCAGACTCAAAGGAACCAAAGGCACGAGTGACTTATTTTCGGCGTAAATAATTTTTCTTCCCTTTTTGGGTAGCAGCGGATAACACCCAGTCCATTTAAGAGAGAGATGAACACATGAAAATTCTTACTCGAAGGTTCTCCAGTACCTGTTGCAATGACTTAAGACGAAAAAAGGTCAAGTAGTTTGCAGCCGATTATCCTATTCATTCGACATGAAAGGATTATGTTAAAAGCATTTTATTTCGTCATTTCCATTTTTAACGTTTTACACAAGAGCTTAAACGATTGTTTAATATTAACATATTTTTCATGAATTTACATTTAATTATTTAATACTTATCAGCTACCCAATTTAGATTGCAAATAAAAGCATAGCATCTATCACTCTTCCCGTCGAAAAAATTTTTCGGAAAAATCCTGATAACCAGGAGGGGCCAATTTCTCTATAAAGTTTGTACTTTCAAACTTCACATTGACATCTTTAGTAGACCTCAGCAGCCTCCTAAACCTCCGCCCTTTCATTGCCTCCAAATTTCCTGCGTGGTTCCTCAGCTCATCCTTCACTTTCAGACATGAGTCGTTCACATCTCCGCAAAATGAAAAGACGAGCACTACCACAGTCAGTCCATTCGCCAAGACTATGACATGATTCAACTCTGCCTTTATTAAATAATGTTTAAAAATAAAAGAATTTAAATTTCTATTCAAATTATACAGCATACAGAATAAATTTAAACTTTTTTTGCACATTTTAATAACATTTGGAAACAAATGGCTTTATAAAATTGCCATTCCTAAATGGATTGAACGCGTTAAAAAAATGGATTAAAGTGCTGAAATTTTTATTCTATTAAAAAAGTACTTTCAGGACACGAGGTATTTTCATTTTGAATTTAATTTATTTTAAGCCAAATTTAAACTTGATTTATAATATTTAAAAGCATGTTTATTCTACTAATGAAGGGAGATTGTGGAGAGTGATTGGACTAATTCTCTTCCCCCAATTATTATTTTATTAATTAAAATTTGATTAATCAAAATAAGACTTGATTGCTTTATTAATGCACTCGAAATCCTTGTCTCGAATCTTCATCTCTGCTCTCTTCAAAGAATATTCGATTCGAAAGTGATTCCAAGTGACCCCAGTGGACGTATGTGTTTGATTAAATGTTCCAGAAAGGTGAGACTGGAATAAAAGGTTAACGATTATATCAAACTAATTTCAAGGCAGCAAGATGTTTAAAGTAAAACTTAAAAAGTTAAAGTGTTTTGCTTCATACACTGTAACAACTATGATACCACCAGCCTCCAGTATAAATGGCTGCACAGTTAAAACGTGATCTATCATTATCTTGATCGATGGTCGAAAACAAAAATCCGCTATGAGGACCAAGCGAATCACCTTGAAGACGAATAAACCAGTTATTTTTTGGTATCATTTAAGAAAATATTTTTGCGAGAAATTCACCTGCAGTTCCTGTGTAATCCGACGCATTTAGTTTATACAACTCGCTTGCGTTTCCAACTTGGAAGGTGTCGTAAATGGCATAAGTTGAGTTTCCTTCCCAGTCTTCTAGGTCAACTCGCAACTGCATATTTCCCTCTTGAGTTAAAACGGAAATTACATCAAGGCTAAGCCAAAAGCTCTGTTCGAAATCGCCAAAGCCTCTTGCATATTCATTCCACAGCCTGTTAAAGTTGACTTGTTCGGAAGCGTTCATCTCGACCTGTCGCATTAAAACGGTCCAGCCCTCCTCTTCGTCCAGATCACAAAAGACATCAATGCCTTCCCCATCTTGTTTTGTGGAATCGGGAAATACCGTGTACGTTCCGCTTTTAGTAAACCCACTTACTTGAATATCTCCACAATTGCGTGGGCGTCCTAGTTTAAGTAAAAAAATTGAAAAGACAAATCATGCTAGAAAATAATTAAAATATTTTTTACTATTTAGTCTGTATACGGCATTTGGTCCACCGTCAATCGCAAAAGTGCTGGTAAAAATTACGAGGAGAATGCTATAGATGGTCTTCATGTTGTATGTCAATAATATCTGGGTTAACTTGTTTGTTTGGTTGGAGGCTGAAAAAATGTAACACAAATGTAGAATTTTTTTCTGAATCTGAATTATTTAATGATTTGGTATGGTTATTTATAACCAGTCTCATTCACAAATTTCAAGGTTAAATTACTAATGCTTAGGTAATCGAAGAGTCTTCAATGTCAATCATGATATGGATGGCTACTTGCAGATAAGAATTTTAATTGTTTTCGGTTTTGTGCGTGCGAGGTTATTTGGTGTCAAGTAAAAATGGTTGGAATTTGCATTGTTGTCTATTGATATTTCCAAATTTATTGTCATGAAATGCCATTGGAACTTGCTTTTTATCATTTCATCAAATCATATCTTTCCCATATCAATCAAACAACATAGAACTTTGAACATCTAATTTGAACTTTGCCTTTTTAATTATTGTTTGAAAATTAAATGGAATTAAATTTAAATTGCAAATTTTAATGGTTTTTCTTCGGCTTTTCTAAGCAAATGGGTTAAATCCCATATTACTAAGGTTTAATTGAACTAAACGGATTAGTCTAAATCCACTGGAATAAATGTAATAAAGTATTTACTAGTGTATTAAAATTTAGCTGATTTCACATTTATTTGAGATGGAATCGCAATTATTGTTTTTTATTTCATTATAAAAAGCAATTTTTAGACATGAGGCCTTTCGATTAAAAATTTAAATTTACTTTATGCAAAAATAATTTTTAAAAAATGCATTAAATCCTGTCGTCATTACAAGTTCAGCAAGCCAGCTAGAACCTGTTGATTTTATCGTTTACTGTCTGGTCTAGCAAGTGGTGGAGTTGCATTTTGTCATTTAAAAAAAGATACTTTAAAGTATTTAAGGATATGGCTAAACACGAGTTAACTTCCTTACTAAACTTCCCCATCACTCTCATGGCCCAATTCTTAATTCGTTCTGTGCCTCTAAAATGGGATTCTAACTCGGACCAAGTTATTCCTACAAATGATGGAGAAATCTTAAGACTAATAGCATTACTTCTAACCCTCACATTCAATTTGGCAAGCATTCTTTCCTACTTCCATTCTAAATCAATCCTTGGCCAAACTATAAACATCGCCTTTTTATTAATGGGTGGTTATTGTACCACAGCTCAATACTTCTATTTCGTTTATTCTACACCGTTTAGTTTATTGCTGAATTGGATTCTTTCATTCTTCCCCAGAAATTTTGGGGATGCCAAAGTCGCAAATGTCAAACGAGTGCTGTTTATTTGCAAATTTCTAAAATTTATGCTACTTTTTGGCGCATTCTTTGGAGTATCCGTTGTATTACTTGCACCCAATTCGTATATTAATCCTTATTATTTCCTTAATAATTACATTCCAGTTTGGGCCGTTGCGTTGCTTTCTACCATCCACCTTGCAACAACTTGGTTTCTTGTAATACAAATTTTCACTTTTAGTTCAACTATCCAACTAGTCCTTTTATTCTTTCTCCTTTCTGCGGGAGCTTCTCTTGTCGGAAAATTATTTTTAAAAAGAGAAATTGAAAAGGGAGCAAAGATTTATAAGCAGCTTCAATTAATGGTTGGGTTGTTAAACATTTTGCAACAAAATAATCTAATTTTTGTAACAGTCTTCATCGGCATTCCAGTACAAGTTATGTGTTTGTATTTAATTATTAGAGTAAAATTAGATGCTGGTTATCTCGGCTTCTTTCAGATCAGCGTAGCATTTGTTGGCGTGATGTGCGTATGCGTTGTAATGATTATTGTAGCAGGAATGGTTAGTGAGAATGCTCAGAAGGCTATAACAGATGCGGAAGTAGTGGTTCTCCCGAATCTTGCAGGATTTCGGAGAAAGTGGTTTAAAAAATGCCTAAAAGCTTTTCCAATTTTGGTAGCAAGTTGCTTCTATGACTCGGTGCAGTTTGATAAGCTAACAGTTTTGAATTATCAGACGGCTGTTATTGATCAGACAATATCGTTGTTGCTAATGTTCGAATAAAATAGCCATTGTGTGATTTTTGATTGTGAATAGTTATTCGCTTTTTATTGCTAAAATTGTATCTGAATTAGTATTTAAAATATTTAGAATTTACTAATTAAAGTAAGACTTAATTGCTTTATTCATGCATTCAAAATCTCTGTCTCGAATTTTCATCTCGGCACTCTTCAAAGAATAAGTTATTCCGCGGAATCCATCCCAGGATACTCCGCCATATTGGGTGTTGTCTGTTCCATTATATGTTCCAGTGAGATGTGACTGAATTATAAGAAAGGAAGCATTTATATGCAAATAATTATCAGTTTAAGGAATCTAGACATACATGTAAGCAATCATTATACCACCAGCCTCCTGTATAAGTCTCAGCACAGTTGTGCAATTCTGCCCTGTCATTATCTTGGTCGACGGTTGGAAAAAGCATTTCGTTATGCCAATCAAGGGAAGCACCAGCGGTTCCAGTGTAATCAAAAACACTCAATTTATACTGTTCCCTTGCGTTTCCAACTTGGAAAGTGTTATAAATTGCGTATGCTTTGTTCCCTTCCCAGTCCTCTAGGTCAACCCGCAACTGCATATTCCCTCTTGAGTTAGAACGGAAATTATATCAAGGCCAAGCCAAAAGCTTGTATCAAAGTCTCCAAATCCTCTAGCATAATCCTCCCAAATTCTTTGAAAGTTAGTTTGTTCGGAAGCGTTCATCTCGACTTGTCTCATTAAAACAGTCCAGCCCTCCTCTTGGTCCAAATCACAAAAGACCTAATACAATAATCACAAATTAGAAGTGCACAGGTAATTGTAAAACTCCTTCTCACTTCAATGCCATCTCCATCTTTTTTTGCCGCATGTGGAAAAATCTTGTAAGTTCCGCTTTTAGTAATCCCACTGATTTGAATATCTCCACAGTTGCGTGGGCGTCCTAGTCAAAGTAAAATGGATTAATGTAAACATTATAAGACATTTTAAAAGCTAAAATATTTACTATTCAGCTGATAAGCGGCTGATCCATCAGTATCAATAGCGCTGGAACTAGCACTGAATATAACGGCGAGGAAAAGGGCTAGGAAAGCTTTCATTTTGTCTCTAATAATATTATAACCCTGAAAATTATATAAAAAAATATGTTAACTGTGAGGATATGTCAAAGCCTCAGAGAGATGGAGTTGAGCAGGTGAACTACTAGAGCTTGAGAGAGTCGTATACCTAAGTGTGGCGTGGCGGAGTGTTGGTACACGGTCTGGCATGAAACCAGTTGTGGCTGAGTTCGATTCTCAGCCGTCGCGTTAACTTTTGTATACGCTCAAAGCTCGCTCTATTTAGACAATTCTTAATATTGTTACATTAACCAACATGCAAAATATTCGGAGTGGTTTGACATGATTATTCATACTTTTGCATTTGCAACAACGCTTATTTCAACTATATTTCATGTCCAGATAATCAGAAGAATGTTGCCAGTGTCAATCATAATATGATGACCATTATTACAAATACATTTTAGTTATTGTTTTCGGTTTTGTGACTGCCGATATATTTGATAGCAATTGAAAGCAGATATTTGGATACATGACAAGTGAAGGTCTCTAAAATGATCGCATTCATTATCTGCAATCAATCATATTTTTGTGAACTATTATAATTAAGAGCTTTGGAATGCATTGTATCATTTCGAGATTTATATTTTTTTAATCAGATAAAGTAAGTGAGCATTGACATTTGAGAGGAATGCTTAAAAATGGAAAGAACAACTACAATCCAATTTTAACTTTATAATGCATAAAATAAACTAGCAAATGCTTGTTTGCACATTTTAATGGATTTTTAAAACAAATGGGTTTACCCTTTAAAAAATATCTGGAGTCGGAGTCTAATTGAAATTGAACCAATTGGAAGAAGGGAAGGCATGGAAAGTAATAATTTAGAACTAAATTGGAGGTAAATTGGTAATTTGCTAATGTTTACTGATATTTTTCTCTGAATTGAGGCCATATACTATAGTATATAATTTTGGTAAATATTCCACTTATTTCCTGTATTCCAAAATAAAAAATTTAAAATAAAAAGGCTCTTTGCAAACGTCAGCTTACATGGATTGAAGCAATCCTGTAGAAAGAAATATTATATTTTACAATTTTAAAACGACTAGTCGAAAGAAGCTAAATAAGCAACAGCTTTAATTGAGGTCATGTCTAAACAGGAATTAAGCCCACTTCTCAACTTTCCCTTGGCCCTTCTAACGGAATTTTCCAAATCATCTACGATCTACAAAATCCCTTCTGTGCCTCTAAAATGGGATTTAAATTCGAAGCGAATTATTCCCACTAATGAAGGAAAACTTTCAAGAATAATCGCTTCACTTCTCACCTTCTCAATCGGTTTGTCAAGTCTCCTTTCTCATGTCCATTCGGAATCAATATTGGGGAAGACTGCAAATCTCTACTTTTTATTAATGGATCTTTACGTTGCTACAGCCCAATACTTTTATTTCGCCCATTCTTACCCATTCAGTTTATTCCTGAATTGGATTCTTTCATTCTTCACCAAAAATTTTGGGGACGCCAAAGTCTCCGGCGTCAAAGAAATGCTATTTGCTTGCAAACTCTTCAAACTTATAATACCTTCTGCTGCAACCTGCGCAGTATTTGTTACTCTAGTCTCACCCACTTCATTTCTTAATCCTTACAATTTTCTTAACCATTATATTCCAGTCGAGGCTGTAGCCCTGTTTTCTTTTATACATTTTGCTACATTGTGGATCTTCGTAATGCAAATCTTCACATTCAGTGCAATAATAAATCTAGTTTATCCATTCTTTCTCCTCTGAGAGGAGTCCTCTCAACTGGAGCAACTCTTGTGGGAGAGTTATTTTTAAATGAAATTGAAACGGGAGCAAAGCTTTACAAGCAATTGCAACTAATGACTGGATTGCTAAATAATTTGCAACAAAACAATCTGATTTTTATAACAATCTTTGCTGGAATCCCATTTCAAGTGATATCTCTTTATTTAGTTATTAAAGTAAATTTAAATGCTGGTTATTTCGGCTTCTTGAATTTTAACGCAGCTTTTATTGGCGTTATTTGTGTATGCGTTATAATGATTACGGGAGCTGCAAAGGTAAATGAGAATGCTAAGAAGGCTGTAACAAATGCGGAGGTAATTGTTCTGCCAAATATTGAAGGATTTAGGAGAAAGTGGTTTAAGAAATACTTAAAAGCTTGTTATATATTGGGGGTTAGTTGTTTCCACAATTCTGTACAGTTTGATAAGCTAACAGTTTTGAGTTGTGAGACGGTAGTGATTGATCAAACAATATCATTGTTGCTAATATATCCGTGAAATGGAAATAAATATTTTTATTGCTAGAATTAAATGATTAAATTTTAATCCGAATTAATTACTTAAAATATGACTTGATTGCTTTATTAATGCACTCAAAATCTCTGTCTCGAATTTTCATTTCTGCCTTCTTCAAAGAATATGTCCATCCTCGAAAATCATACCAGGTTACTCCGCTAGTGGATGTTCCATTATATGTACCAGTAAGGTGCGCCTGAAAGAAAAGATAAGTAATATTTGTGAGTTAAAATGATTTAAAATTTTCGAATGATCTTGAAGACATATAATTTCATTTCATACTTGGAAACAATTTTTATACCACCATCCTCCAGTATGAGTTATTGCACAGTTTTGGGTGAGGTGATCATCATTATCTCTGTCGATTGTTGTGAACCGCATTCCATTGTGGTATTCAAGGGAGTCACCTTGAAGACAATTTAATGTGCATATTATTTTTACAATAATCTAAAACAATATTTTTAAGTTGAGACAAATTTACCTGCGGTTCCAGTATAATCAGAGACATTAAGTTTGTACAACTCGCTTATATTTGCAACTTGGAAAGTGTTGTAAAGAGCATAAGTTGCGTTTCCTTCCCAGTCCTCTAGGTCAACACGCAACTGAACATTTCCCTGAGTTAAAATGGAAATGATATCAAGGCCAAGCCAAAAGCTGCTATCAAAATGGCCGAATCCTCTTGAATAGTCAAGCCATGGCTTATTAAAATCAACTTGTTCAGAAGCGTTCATCTCGACTTGTCTCATTAATACAGTCCAGCCCTCTTCTTGTTCCAAATCGCAAAAGACATCAATCCCATCTCCATCTTGTGTTTTAGCGTCTGGAAATATCTTATAAGTTCCGCTTTTGGTAAACCCACTTATTTGAATATCTCCGCAGTTGCGCGGGCGTCCTAGTTAAAGAAATATAATTTTAATAGATAGTTTGCAATAGATAATAATCAACAAGAATATTTACTGCTCAGTTGATAAACGGCATTTGGTCCATCAGTATCAATCGCGATGGAACTGCCACTGAAAATAACGACGAGGAGAAAGCTGCAGAGGATTTTCATATTGTCTGCAAGGAATTTCATAAACTTCTTTCCCTATTTAGTTAACTGCTAGAGATGAAGCAAATTGTGAAACCAGAATACTTCTCGGAGTGATTTGGATTGGTTATTTATATTTTTGATGGATATCATACCAACGCATATTTCAATCTAAATGCAATCAGAAAAATAAATGTCGTCAATGCCATTCAGGTCACTTGAAAATAAGCGTGATTATTATTTTCGATTTGTAAATAGCCTTAAAATTGATGCTTAATTGAATTTACAATTAGTAAAGTTTGCTGACGCAATATCCAATAAAACTGCGATAGCAAGATAACATCTATACTAAAATTACATTAATATTAATGTGACAGGTGAAACGGTGTAAAATAATCACATTCATTTCTTCATAATCTGAAATTCATCAAATCAAAATATTTGTTTGTTATAATAATGAAAGCTTTTGGGATTTGTTGTCAAAAGATCACATATCAATCAAGCAACATGAGCTCTGACTTTTTCAATTGATGTTTAAAACGTAAATGAAATTGATAAGAAAATTGAAATTTTACGCACAGAATGAACTGATTTTAATTAAAATAAAACATAATTGCGATCAATACGTTTATGGATTATTAATCTCTTCTCATTCTAGATTTACTCTTAGAATTTAAGGAATTTTCAAATGGCTTTGTTTAGAGTTGTTAACTTTAATAACTTTCTTGCCATTTTCACAATCAGCAGTATTCGTAGTGTACAACCGGCTACATTATACTTTACGGACATCTTTGGACTGGTAAGTATAAAAAAATCATTTTTGTAGTACACTTTACTAACTTATTTTAATTAGACACATTTAGAAGATTTGGCAAAGGATCGCTGCACAAAATATTTAGGAGAAAATGCAACCCTGCTCAGTTTAGAAAGCAAAGCAGAATCTGATGCAGTTACAGACCTTATTTTTTCAATTAAGCATAGTGGTAAGATTTATTAAGCAAACAAATATTGATTTAGTTAAGCACAATTTATTCCTTAAAATCACAGGAATTTCGCATTGCATATGGACAAGTGGAAAATATCGAAATAATTCATTTCAATGGGAATCCGGCTTGGAAATTCCAGAACAACTTTGGGGTGAAGGTCAACCATTTGCAATTGATTCTTCTACGTATATAACATGGATTCAACATCCATCACCAAATTTTACGCTGACATCGTACCTTTGGAAACCGCACCCGGGTTGTCAACTTATCTGTGAAATTCGACCAACACAAGCCGAGGATTGTACAAATGACCTAATTCTTGTACTGGATATTACTAAGTCATTCACCCAAATAGAGTTTAATGAAGCGAGAGAATTTGCTTTTAATATTGCCGTAGCCTGGCTTGGCTATACGAATAGCCGAATAGCTTTTACAACTTTGCAATCCGCCGACGCTTATAATGGCAACGTATTCTATCTCAATAATTCCCTAACAGAAAGGGAAATTGGGGATAAGATAAGCGAGACCAGAATGGAAACTGAGTCTGGAAATAAATATTATTATATTCCAATTGATGATGCATTTCAACAATTGGATATTTATAGAAATTGTAAGATTGGAACTCCATTTAATATAGTTATGCTTACAGATGGTCAAGGTGTGGGTGGTTATGGGAGTATTGAGTATGAGTTAATTTTAAGTTTGAGAAGGGCAGGTGCACGCTTATTTCAAGCCGGGTTTGGAAACGTAAATCAAACAGGGTTGGAATCTTTAGCTAGTAATGCTTCGTACGTTTTTGATGTTGGAGATTTTGCTAGTTTGAAAGAATTGTTAATACCTGGGGATAATTGATTTGCGAAAAAACATTCAAAATTTATTACGAATAAATTATATCATAAATTCGTACATTTCCGTGTTTAGTAAAACGAAAAAATGTTGAAATAAAAATCAATTTTAATCAAGTCATTAATTTTCACAAAATGGAATCGGCCTGCCTTGCCCAGTTATCCAAGTGTCCACTCCGATATTAGCTAGAAGCCAATGCTGGCTCCTGAAAATAGCTGTATTCTCATCATAATCTTCCACCCACTCCATGTCCTCCTCTTTAACTTGTTTTCGCACCTCCTCTGCGGTTAGTACCCTTTTATTTGCTTCCCCACTTACTTTTGTATAAACCCAGTATTTTACCGGCACATTCTCCATTACGCTTACAACCGACCTAACCTGATACTCTGAACAAGGTGGGACCTCAATTACTTGAGTTATTCCAAATGTCCTCTCTTCCTCCTTACTGAACTCTGTATCCTCCGTATTTTTATCCGTCCTTTCGAACGAATATGCTTCAGTCAATGTCGTCCTTACAGTTGAGCTCCTCTTGATCCAAAGAAACTTCCAAGACTTGGTCACTTCCGTCGTTGTAGTTTTCTCCACGCGACTACTCCGCATCTCCGTGATTGCTACGCTCCTCTTGACAGAAATAGACTCTTTAATTGTCCTCTCCGCATGATATTCTTGGCTGACTGTTGCACTTCCGTTGTTATAAAATGTTGTCTTTGCCGCAAGCTCTATCTCCTTCTGGCTTTTTGGTTCGGAATCCTCAAAATCTAAAATGAACTTGTATACACTTGAGTGCAATTTGATACAAGCCGAGACGTTTTGACAAGCTCTAAAAGATCTGATGTAGAAGGGGAGCTCGTGAAGGTTTTCAGAGTATTCGTTGACACCAGCAGGGATGTCCTCACTTGATCCAGAGCAAGTATTTGTGGAGTAAACGGTGATGCAATTTCCGTAATTATTCAGCTTAGTAATCTTAGAAGATAGCTGCGTAGGCAGATCTTGGCATCGGCAGATGTCTTTGTATTCGCCAGCTTAAAAAATATTATCCTTTTAGTATTATATAAGCTACTTAACCCTTTGCAATTACCTAATTCAGACCCCTCGTATAAATCTAGTCGAACTTGATCAGTATCTCCATTATCCTTACTACATTGGTGGAAAGAGAAGATCTTTTTTTTAATATTATTTAAGAAAGATGAATCACCCGGGTTTAGCTTTACGCTGAAGCCTCTGCAATTTAGTTGTTCATATGCCATCAAGCAAGTGTCTAAACGAACACTTCCAGCAATTCCTTGAGCGTAGTCCTTAACATTTTGGCAAGAAAGGGTGGAGTTTTTCTCAACCTCGGACTCAAAATCGTAGATGAGCCCTAATAAAAGTTTAAATTGTGATATAAATTTGGATAATTTAAATCTTAAGTTATATTTAGCTACCTTTTTGATTAGCATCTTTGAATATTTTGAGCTGGAGCCCTTGACAGCCCAAAATGGAAAGGAATAAAATGGCACAGTAAATGCTTTGCATGGCTTAAAATTGAAGGAGCTTGTTCATGTAAAGCTTTCAGCAAATAAAATGCCTTTTGTTAGCCTTTCCAGCAAAATTTTAGCTAAGCTGATGTTTTATTACTTGAAAGTTATCATTGGATTATTTACAAAGCAATTAAATAAGATTAGCTTAAGTCCTTTTATAAAAGCCGAATACCACTGAGGGTTCATGGTTCGTAATAATTTATTTAAAAGCTACATTTTTTTGAATTGCCCACAATCTTTTAATCTCGTGCCTTCCCCCGAAATCCAAGTGTCCACCCCCACATTAGCCAATATAACATTGTCTGACTTAAAAACGGGCGTAAACTCATCCAAATTTTCAACCCATGTCATATTATCTACTTCTCTTATTATATCCTCTGCCATTAAAGGGATTCCACTTGCTTCGCCTATGACCTTTGAATAAACAGTGTATTTTACAGGGACTTTCTCCATCAAAGCTACCATTGAACTAATTGTGTACTCAACACAAGCAGGGATCTTAATCTCTTGTCTGACTGAAAAGGTCTTTTCCTCTTCATATGTATAAGTAAACTCCTGCTCCACTTCTGTTGTCTTCTCGAATGCGTATGCATTTATTAAAGAATTTGATATTGACTTTGAAATGGAGCCACCCACAAAACCTAAGTCAAGTCCTGCTCCAAACTTCCAAGTTTCTTCATGCCCTTCTTCAACTTCCGTTCTTTCCATGGAGCTAAATGATGATGAGCGCTTGACAGAAAATGATTGGCGGATGGTTCGAGATGCTTCATATTCTTGGGTGACTTGGGCGCTTCCGTTGTTAAAAAATGTTGTTCTTGAACCCAGCTCGATTTCTTGCGAAGAGTTTCCACTGGCAGTGGAAAAGTCAATTTCAAATTTTATGATGTGGGCCGTAAGCCTAGAGAAATGGATTGTTTTTATTTAAAATTTCATTTGAAACTAATAAGCAGTTACGAAATGCAAGCAGGAGAAGCCCCACATGACTTGAACGACTGGATGTAATAAGGTAACTCTCCAATGCTCTCTGACTCGTCGTTTTTCCCAGCAGGAATCTCTTTACTTTCCCCACTACAAGTGTCAGTTGAAAAGACTTCGATGCAATTTCCATAATTGTTCATTCGAGTAAAGGTTGAGCTTATTTGGGTTGGGATATCTTGACATCCGCAGATGTTTAGGTATTCTCCCTCTAAAAGTATCAATTTTTATATAAATTCTCACTTGATTTAATTGACTTACTTAAGCTCTGTCCAGAAAAGAGATCGGCTTTAATCTTTTCTCCCCCAAGTGTTTTATTGCATTGTAGAAAGGAGTAGATAGCTTTGTTCAGCCGTGGCAATGTATCCATGCCTGGCGCAATCTTGACGTGCTTTCCCTGGCATTTGTCTTCTTCAAAAGCGATTAAGCACGTATCCGTACTTACACTTCCGGCTATTCCTTTTGCGTATGATTTTACGCTTGTGCAAGGAAGCTCTTCGTCAACGTCGAGGTCAACTTTAAAGTCGAAAATTAGGCCGCGTTTGTTGAAGTCTTTAAAGATTTGGAATCTTATTGAGTTTGTAGATATCACCCAGAAATTTAGGGTGAGCAGGAGCAAAATAAAGTTCATTTTCACTAAAATCAAACAAACTAGATGCAACAAGAGAAAGCGACAGCAAAAATGGAGAATTATTATCGAATTTTTTCTGCCCTTGAGAATCTGCTGCAATTAGGCACAAGTTAGCAAGAGGATTATGAGATTTCAATACAAAAAAGGGAGGATCGTGCTTGGATTAGTTTATTAAATAAATACATAAATACGTTTAAATCTGCTCCAGTGCCGAAGAGCTTTTTGAGTCTTTCTGGGAAAGGTCGACGGCAATGTTTGATGTATGCACTTGAGTTTGCCTTGCAATGCATTAAAGAATTAATTGGGTCTAATTTGGTCGCTTTTGAAATGGGGTAAGCCAACAATAAATGATTTAAAAAGATTAATTCATAAAAGGCTTTGCACATTTATTTACGCAAAATCATAAAATAATTTTCTGCTTAAAATATTTACAACTCTTCTTTGTCCAAACCCGCCTGACAATTTTCGATATTACTTCCTTCTCCCGTAATCCACGTGTCAACCCCGACATTAGCAAAGACAATATTTTCCGTTTTGAAAACTGCCGTAAAATCATCCAAATTCTCCACCCATGTCATATTATTAACTTGGGAGCGAACCTCATCAGCTAAAATATTCACCCCGCCTGCATCCCCACTAACCTTTGTAAATATCCAGTATTTGACTGGAACCTTTTCCATAATGCTTACCATCGAATTAACCGAATACTCTACGCAAGGAGGGATTTGAATTTCCTGTCTTATCTTAAATGTCTTCTCTTCCTCATAAGTAAACGAAGACTCTTGTCCAACTGATGTTGTCTTCTCAAATGTGAATGCTTCTTTTAATGACTCCGTTATCGAGAATGACATTGATGCGCTTAGAAATTTGAAATCCAAGCCAAGCCCGAATTCAACTCCGACTTCGGTTCCTTTCTCGACTGTTGAGCTTTCCATTTCAGTGACTGATTTAGAACGCGTTATAGTAAATGATTGACGGACTGTCTTTGACGCTTCGTATTCTTGGGTTACTGTGGCGCTTCCGTTATTATAAAATGTCGTTTTGGCAGCAAGCTCAACCTCTCTAGATGAGTTTGAGGAGGATTCGCTAAAGTCTAATTCGAATCTGTAGATGGTCGACCTAAGTCTAAAGAAACCCATTTATTTTTCTTGTTACGATTTAGATTAGAAAAGCACTTTTTTATAATTTACTTGATACAAGCTGGATTAGCCCCACAAGCTTTGAATGACCTAATGTAGAAGGGGAGCTCGTCAAGGTTCTCAGACTCGTCATTCTTACCAGCAGGGATCTCTCTCTTTTCTCCACTGCACGTCTCAGAGGCAAAAACTTCAATGCAATTCCCATAATTGTTCATTCGCGTAAAAGTTGAACTAACTTGGGTTGGGATCTCTTGACAACCGCAAATATCTACGTATTCCGCTTCTAAATATTCACAAATTTATTATAAAGCTCTTGATATTTTTGTAAAAATTTACTTAGCGAAGCTCCAGCGTATAAATCCCCTCTTACTTCATCACCCCCGAATGTTTTGTTGCATTGGAGGAAGGAGTAAACATTTCGATTAAGCCTAGCCAATGTATCCATGCCGGGGGCGATTTTGACATGTTTTCCCTTACAATTCATTTCTTCGTATGCAATTAAGCAGGTGTCAATCCGAACACTTCCGGCGATCCCTTGCGCGTATGGCTTAACATTTGTACATGGCAGAGTCGAGTTTTCCTCTGGCTCTTCCTTAAAATCGAAGATTAACCCTTTTTGATTGAAATCTTTGAAGATCTGGAACCTTATACAGGTTCCGGAGAAAATTAAGAGTGAAAGCAAAAAGATGACCTTTTCACCCATTTTGAAATGGTTTGTTTTACTTGCAAGAGTGAATAAAGCTCAACAGCTAAAGCAAACTGAAGTTAGCTGTTTTCCAATTTTACCTTCGAGTAAGCTTTTAACTTTTATTGCTTTGTTTAGGCGATTAAATAACTTTGCTTTATGCCGCGATGATTAGCAGGGTGCAATTGACTAATTCCTTTGACTGGATTTTATCTTGCTAAGTCTAATATTTTGGATGGATTATGTCAAGCTTAGCGCTTGTAAAAAAATAATCGGCGTGTTAATTTTTACAGAGCAAATTAAAAGTTTATTAATATTTTTAAAAATGCTTTTTGAACATTAGCTCATCATCAAGCTCTTTATCTGCTTGAATAATACAACCTTGAATGTTACTCCCTTCTCCTGTAATCTTCGTCTCAACGCCCAACTTAGCTAGGACTTCTTCTTGTGCCCTAAAAATGCCCGTGAATTCATCAATTTCCTCTACAAATTCCATGTCTCCAATCCACGGCTTAATTGTACTCAAAGGGACTGGCTTTCCACTTGCCTCCCCGCTTATTTTTGTATAAACCCAGTATTTAATAACTTGGTTTTCGGCAACTGTTATCATCGAATTGACCTCGTATTGGGTGCAAGGCGGAACTTGAATTGTTTGCTTGATTGAAAATGTATTTTCTTCTTCTTGAGTGTACTCCTCTGTTGGAAATGTGTACGCTTTTTCAATAGAACTTGTGTATGAATATGACTCTTCTACTTTCCCATTTGTTTCTGTGCTATACCCTTTTTCAACGGTTGAGATGGTACTAATTGACTTTGTCTTTTTAACTGTAAAAGTCTCGAGGATTGTTTTAGATTTAGAGTAAACTTGGCTTATAGTTGCGCTGCCGTTGTTGGTAAAAACGGTCTTGGCTGCGAGCTCAACCTCGTGTAAAGAATCAGGGTCGGGTTCATCAAAGTCGAGAATGAATTTGTAGATTTTGGAAGTCAGTCTGAAATGTTCAGGAAAATTAATAATTAAAATGAATTAGATTAAAGACAAGCAAATCCTCACTTTATGCAAGATGGTTGAAAGCCACAAGCCTGGAATGATCTGATGTAAAACGGGAGCTGATCTAATCCATCTGAAATGACATTTCTTCCAGCCTCAATTTCCTGGGCTTGACCATCACAATTATCTCCAGAATAAACTGTTATGCAATTTCCAAAGTTGTCCATTCGAGTGAAGGTTGAAGAGACTTGGGTGGGGATATCTTGGCATCCGCAGATCTCAAAGTATTCCGCCACTTAATTTTAAAAAAAAAGCATTTTATTAGTTGAATTTTCTCTTTCGATTTGATTCATTACCTAAACTATTCCCGGCGTATAAATTAGCCCTGATATTTTCTCCACCGATTGTTTCATTGCATAAATGGAAGGAGTAGATTGGCTTGTTGAGGCGACTTAAGATTTCTTCTTCTGGTATTAATTTAACGCTTTCGCCTCCGCAATTTAACTGCTCATAAGCCATTAAGCATCTATCTGTCCAGACACTGCCGGCAAGGCCTCTGGCGTAAAATTTGACATTTTCGCAAGATGACTCATTTCCAAAGGATGGCAATGGGTCCGACTCATAGTCAAAAATTAAACCTAAAATGCATTCAAATTAAATTTTGAAAGATTTTTGTAATTTTTATAAATAACCTTTGAAATTAAAATCCTTAAATATTTGAAAGTTTAATGCAGAGCTACGAAGGAGCAAACAAAGCAAAAGAACGGTGGTGATCTGCATCATGATTTACTTTAGTAGCGATCAACTTTAGGCACTGCTGTAATGCTTGTGGAAGAATTGATGCTTTGTTGCACCGCAAAATCATCTCCGTTCTTATCAATTCAATCCATTTAATTACCTTTAATCTTTTATCATATTTGCGATAAAAGTTTTTCAGTCGAATTGCCTATGCTTAACCACTAATTTGTTTAAAAGTTTCTGAGCATTACAATCAAAATATCACTGTGCGAGTTGAAATATTTAAAAATGAATTTGTTATACATTTTCTTAGCCATTACTTCCGTGACATCCAATTGGATAGAGAAAAATCAAGAATTGAAAGGATTTTCTGGTAAGTAGTCATTCTAGAGTTTAGCTAATTAAAATATTGATTAGACTTTTTACTCTTTAGATTTTGACTTGTCTTCTTGTTCACCCGCTTCTGAAGTTCTCCAACAGCTTTCCCAACTATTCCAAAAAGCTGAAACACATTTTGATCTTTGGCGTACTTCGTGCGAATTGCCGGTTACTCCACAACCCAATTTTGTCAATAGCTTGGAATGTAAAGGAATTAATAATATCAAAGAAAATCTACAAAATCTTCCATTTGTTTTGCAAACAGCTTCGAATTTCATCATCCTAAATTACACCGAGCATGCTCAGCTTCTTCAAGAAACCCAAGCAAGTCTTAACTACATTAACTTAAACATCACCTCATTTTTGGATTCAACAGAAGATGATTTACTCGTGGAAGATTTTCAAAGCCAACTAAACTATTTCAACTGCCTTTTATCTAATCGCTTTAAGGAAATCCAGCTTCTTGCTGATAAATATCAAGAGCAAATTATATCTTTGATTACGGCATTAATCTATCCATCACAAAATGCCCAAGCTCAAGTAGTCTTTTACCAGCAAAACAACAACAGTTTAATCACCCCAGTTATGGAATCACTTTACAAATCAAGTCTAAACTTTCCCTATTTTGACTACACTGCCGCTTTCACTTTAATGATGCAAACAAGACCACAACGCATCTCAGCTTTTATCGAATGGTTCAGATTGGTTACGTTAAGCGAAGACTTGCTCTCCAACGGGATTGTGATTATGCACAGTTTAGTTAGCGAAGAGCTTTCAAACGGTGATAATCCGGAATTAAATGAGATGAAAGCAAAGCTAGAGGTTTACGAAGAGTCTGTAATAACCCGCTGGGCTAGATTAATCCAAACAGGTAATTCAGAAGAAGTTGCCAAGTTCGGGAGTCCTGGCAAAAGCCACGTAGTTGGCAACATTTTTGGGAATTTGATGGAGAAAATCTTGTCAAGAGCAATAGGAGACGACTCTGACGAAAATTTTATGAATTGCCTAGTCTTTATTGACTTACTCGGTTGGAATATACATAAATATCAGGCCTTAAAGTATTTATTTGATAACGTAGATGATCGTAATAGCAACCGGAAATTTTTGATATCTCTAAAAGTTAAAGATGCAATGGAAAATTTAGCAGGCCCCGATTCGAAGGAAGAAGCTCTTGAAAAGTTTAGAGAGCTTGTCGCCACGTTTCCCGAAAATATGCAAAGCTTACTGTGGAAACCAAGCTGTTACCTTCGCAATCGTTATATTGGCAATAGCAACTATTTCTATTGTAAAGTAGGTGGATGCTTTACACTAGAAGGGTTAAAAAGCTGCGGATCCCTAATCAGATTTGACTATAACGTGGAAGCTGATGGAATTAAGTTTGCATTGATTCAAGCAGATTCACAACTTATTTTGGAGAAAGGTGACCCGGATGGAGGGGATACAACAAGAAGTCTAGTTAAGCTGGTGGATGATCCAATCCAATTTAATTGGAGGATAGTCTTGGGAGAAAATAATATTATAACTATATTTCATGAGACGACTGAAAGCTATCCTTTAACTGGTGATTTTAGACCGGGAGGGGGTCCGGAGAAAACAGTTCATGTTTTTACAGCCCCGTTGAATCCACCAAGTAGTCAGTGGGAATTGATTGAATGTATTTGATTACTAAAAATAGATAAATCATTAAAAAATCCAATATTAAAAACAATACCATTTAATGTTTGATGAGCGTAATATCCGCAATTCATCGTTTTCCTTAAATGTAATTTATTAACTTTATCCTCAATCGATTAATTTCGCAATGTTGTTGATTCATTCTAATCAATTTTCGTGGTAAAATGAAAGCACCAATTGTATATAAATAGTTGGACGTGTTAGCCTTGATTATTGACATTCTTTTGATTTTTGTCATTGAGATAATCTCCTTTTAATTAGGTAGTCATTCGACACGATTGATTTGTCAATCAATTCGAAAATGTAAAAAAAATCATCAAATATGATATGCCACAAAAAAAGGTCAAATTCATAATCTTGCAATTCATTAAAGCATTTGGAAGCGAGCTTAGAAATATTAAAAAGTTTGCAATTTAAAACATTTAAATTTTCATTATGGAAGGGTTAAAAGTATTTTGTTTATTTTTGGCAATATTTTCTGTAAATGCCACTTTTCCTGTTCCAATCGGTGGTATTTGTAAAGACGACTTGGAATGTGTTGGGGCACTAAGCGTTACGCCTGGAGAGCCTCGTTCTGAATGCGTGCAGAAAGCGGGTGACTTGGATAAATTATGTTATTGTCTGGATGGCTACTTGACCAAACCGGACTTTATGGATTGTCTGCCTATTCGGGATGATATTGGAGAGGCTTGTGAGATATCAGCCCAATGCGAAAATGGCAAATTAGGAGAATATAGCGAATGCGAGAGTTCTAAATGCGCTTGTATTGAAGACGCTGTCAAGGTGGATCTTTCGGATGAGTGCCTTTTGAAGAATTTTGAGCTGTTTGAAAAATGCTTGGCGGACGAGCAGTGCTCACCCCATTTGGGAATTTTTGCGTTTTGTTCAAGCAAAAGTATTTGCGATTGTGATAAGAGCCTATCCGTCCCAAAGCCGGATAAGACTGAATGTCTTGAGCTAACTCATACTATTGGAGGAAGTTGTGAGGATTCACTTCAATGCCAATTTGGTACGCCGGGGGAGCTAAGCTATTGTTTTGATTCCAAATGTGAGTGTTTACCGGAAGCTGTTCCATCATTAAATAATAAATGCTTACCAAAAGTAGGATATGAAGACGATTGTGATGAATCCCCGCAATGTACAGACAAGCTTGGGTCTCATGGCGAGTGTACGATGGGCAAGTGCGTCTGCGACGTTAACTCTGTTATTAACGAGAAGAATAATTTTTGCTTAGAAATAATCAACGAAGTAGGTGGTGAGTGTTTGGAAAATCAACAATGTCGACTAGGCACTCCATCTTGGCTAAGCGAATGCAGAGGGAGGAAGTGTGCTTGTATGGCGGAAGCTGTTCCAGTTGGGAATACATGCTTACTTCGTGCCGGTTATCAGGAGACTTGCGTCGACACTGTTCAATGCACTGGAATCCTTGGACCTTTGTCGGAATGTGTATCAAGGAAATGTGATTGTTTAAAGGATAAGTCATTAATCAGCGAAACTAATGACTTTTGTCTCCCAATAATTAAAGAAGTTGGCGGATATTGTGAGGAAGATCAACAATGCCAACTTGGAGATCCAGATTATAGTGAATGTATCAATTCAAGATGTGCTTGTAAGTCAAACGCTGTCCCCACCCCACCTGGATACAGGTGCTTGCCAAAGGCAGGTTATTATAAAGAATGTGAATTGTCTCTGCAATGCTTGGATGTGCTTGGTCCCCGGAGCGAGTGTGTCTCAAACCATTGTGATTGCGATGAGACGGCGGTGATTAGTGAAAGTGAAGATTTCTGCCTGCCAATCATTAATGAAATTAAAGGAACATTTTGTGAAGAATCCAATCAGTGTATTGTCGGTAAGCCTGGACCAAACAGTCACTGTCTCTCCAACACATGTCAATGCACAAGCGACGCTCTAGAACTGCCTTCATTTCATACTTGTTTCAAGAAAGCGACTAAAATTGGAGATTTTTGCGAGCACATTGAACAATGTCAATTCAATCTAGGCGACCTCACCGAATGTTCCGAAGTGTCTAAATGCAAATGTACATTAGGCGCTGTTGAGGTAAATGGAAGGTGTTTTATCGGGTCCATTCCAATAGGC
>JAHZMU010001621.1:0-15179 GCA_027743725.1 Rambutsinella grinnellia
CCACATGGAAAACTATTCTCCGGAAGATCATCGGCATGACTTGCGGCCAGTCTTTTATCCACTGGATTTCACTTGGCAGTTTCGTCGCATTGATGAATTGGTAAGATGAAATGCAGATATTTCTGTACAATAAGCTTGACATCCCCTAATAATCCAATTTAATTTTTGTAGGTACAACATGTGGAAAGTCAAACAGAGTAAAACAGAGATTATGATAATTAAAGAGATAATACGACTCTTGTTGGGGTCACGGAAGCATCCCTCCACTTTCTTGTACAATAATATGCCATTTCAGAATCAAAATGTAATCAAATATTTACAATTTATAGTCCTAGACAAGTCATGTTAGTACTTCATAAAGATGATGGGTATTATATTTTTGTAAATTAGGAATAAATCATAATCCTGTACATTCAAGATGAGGGATTCATCAAATTATTAGTGATAATAAAAGTATACTTTCAACAAGTTTGCATTTATTATTAATCATTATTCAAAAGTGCATAAAAATTTACAAATTGGCAACTTCAGTTTCCCCTTGAACCTGAATCGACGGAACCTGAGTAGGAGCTTCGTCTTCAGGATGTTGAACCATTGTGACATGATCTGATGGCTGTTCCTCAACGGTGGCAGGTAATTCTGCCGCCAGTGCAGCCCGTTTTCTAGCAGCGCACATTTGTCTCCTTGCATCTTCTTGTGCTTTCAACTCATCGAGAGTATGTTCATCTTGCTGCTTTTTCTTTCCTTTCTTTTCAGAATACCGAATATTATAAAATTGACAGCAATCCTTGAGTTTTGCAAGTTCCCGTGCAATTCTTGCTCGCTCATCTTCAGTAAGTCCTCTTTCTGGAGGCGGAGGTGGTGGAACTTTCTTGTTAGTGTAGCGATTGAGTTGAGGGTGACGAAGGAGCTGTACGAGGAGATTGTAATATTGCCTCGGAGTTTCCTGTTGATGTCGGATCATTCTCTGCTCCAATATGTGCATCTGGAAGAGTCTCTCTTTGTACATGTGATTGAAGTCCTCCTCCTGAGTGGGATTCATTTGATCCATGTGGTGAAGATACCACTCCTGCTTTTCTCTTAAAGTTGACGCTTGCTAAAGAACAGTTCATATTAGCATCATCAGTAAATTATGCCTACATATTGCAGTAAAGCAGAAATTTCAAGTACCTTCTCGTATAATTCTTTGATAAGATAAGCCCTCCTCAAGATCTTGACCTTTTCATGAAGCATTATACGCTTCTTCATAAGGATCTCATCCCGCTTATGCTTGGGAACCCCATACTTCTCAAAGAATGGAGTGCTGAAGTCGGTTCCAGAAAGATCCGCGTCCTCTTCAGTTTCATCCGNAGTGCTGAAGTCGGTTCCAGAAAGATCCGCGTCCTCTTCAGTTTCATCCGATGCCAACTACGTGATAAACGAAAATTTTGAGTTTAATTTGATTCAGAAACGAAAGGACAATTGGGCACACTAATATATTATCAATAGTTCTTCCCCTTACTACCTGCTGGTCTTTCTTCTTAACAAACTCCTCATTATCCCCAGCATATGCATCTGGCTCAATTTCATGACTCCAATCTTCCTGCACTCTTGAAATGACAGTTTGATAAACTTCATCTTCAGCTTCTCTCGCTTTGACAATCGCTGCCCTCTCATCCCTATCCATTTTCTGGAGGAGCATGAATTTCTCGTAAACATCCATTGGTTCTGCATTCTTGTCAGCGTGGTATTCAATGCAATCTTCTGGCTTGAATTCAACCGGTGCATATTTGCTCTGGCCGGGTTTCACGGTTTTGAAAAACTCTAACGAGTTCCGTGTGAAGTAGCCAATCTGATAGTGGAATACAATCCTCAGCCTTCCTTCTTCTATAAGCAGGTGCTTCTCGGCGATATCGTTTGTGGGTTCTTTCTCCTCATCCCTTTCGTATTTTTCTATAATCTTGATGATTTTTCGTCGAGCTCCAATTTTCACTCCTGCACCACTGCCTTTCACCAAGTCAAGAATTTGGCGAGTTTTCTTCTTCTTATCATCCTTAGATGGGATTGTGTTACAGAGGACTCCACCAAATAGAGTCAATTTGTAGTAGAGATGATCATCTCTGTCTTCAAAATGCTCAATCATTCCCTTTTTAATGATCTGCCTGTGGGAAACGCTTTGAGGGTGGGCATTGGCATAATAATACAAGTCCCTTGGGTAATCCGGCTTGTTTCTCCCGGACACGTGAATGTGTTCCTTCAAAGCGTCTGGACGACCTCTATCAAAATACTCATGAAGAAGTTTCCCATCCCTGTACCACTTTCTATTAGTCAGTTTATCTTTCCTGTGCTGGAAGTACTCTTCGATATAAATCAAATCATCGGGATCCCTTGAATTTCCACTGAATTTCAAAACTCTTCTGACAAGACCGTCTGGGTTTGCATAGGGAGCAGCGACTTCTACCATCGCGTCATTATACTCAATTGTCTTACTTCCACTGGGGTACTTTCGGTCGTAGTCTTCTTGACTTATCTCGATGTCAGTGGTCCATGACACGGGCATTGTTAGGTAGAGTTCTGCAGGTTTTATGCTAAAGTCCTCTTCATCTTCTTCCTGAAACCCTGGACCATCCCCCGATCCCTTAGTGTTTTGCCGCTTTTTTTTCTTTCGATCTGACTCTATCAGTAGCTTACTCCAACAAGACATGTCACTCAAGTTGTACTTTAAGAGCTTCAGGTTCCTGACAGGTTCTTGAATATTAATCCAATAGTTTTTATTATTGAAGACGGCTTCTATCGAAAGAAAGTTGGGATCTTTGAGAAGTCTCAGTGTTCCCGAGAAGGGTTCGAGAAAGAATGCTTCGTCAATGTCCCTTTTGCCTGGTAGGACAAGGATCCAAGCGTGAGTCCGCTTTCCGTGGTACCGATCCTTTACTGATGCCGGAAGATCTTCAAAGTACTCATCCTCCTCTTCTTCCTCTTCCTCCTCCTCGTCGTCTTCTTCATTATCTTCTTCTGTTTTTGATTCAGATTCGTTTTCCTCTGTTCCCTCACTTTCACCAATGGTGCCGCTCACATGCTTAATTTCGCCACTACCACCTTCGCCGCTTTCACCTTCGCCACTTCCGCCTTCGCTTTCACCTTCTTCGCCACTCCCAACTTCGCCACTTTCACCTTCTTCACCACTCCCACCTTTGCTGCTCCCACCTTCTTCGCCGCTTCCACCCTCACTCTGTTCATGGCTGTGCGGATGCGGTTTTTGCGGCATCTCTTCCTTCATTCTCAGCCTTACTTTCACCCGAACCTTGTGAAGGAGTGCTTCCTGAAATTTCCTCCGCTGTTGGCATTTCAATAGTCACATCCATTGCGCTAATCTCCTTTCTACGAAACCGATACTTAGATGGTGATGCAGGAATAAATGCCTCCTCTTCTTCTTCATTCATCAAATATCCGTAGTCGACAGCAAAGTCAAAGTTTTTATTACCGCCTTCCTCTTCCTCCTCAACTATTTCATAGTCCAAAATAGGCTTTTCCGGTGGCTCTGAATATTCTTCTGTTGTGTCGATCGTACAAATTGTTTTGCTTGCAAAGCTAATGATTACATAATAAATTTATGATTCTTTTTAAAAAATTCTTTAAACACGTCAATAATTTAATTGAGCTACTAACCCATCTACAACGTAAGCATCATACCCAGACCCAATAAGAATGCTCACAATTATTACTGCCATTTCAAACGCATTTGCTTTCCTTTTCTTAATCACTGTCAAGTGAGATCGAATCCTGTCCGGAAACTTAGTGGGTGGACTTAATATGTCGGGTGAAAAGAAGTCCTTGAGGAACTCAACTGTACTTAAACAATCCAAAAACTCCGGATAACCCAAGGCAGTTGGATTTATGTATGTGGGGAATAGTTTCTGACAGCCACACTCATTCTTTGGAGCCATAACAAGAGGACGTCTACCCGGGAATTTGTTGACAAACTGCCGCCTAAAATTCTCTGCGTGCCAAAGGACAACCTTTTCCTTGTCAGAGTTGTGATAATAACTTGCAGGAAACTTGGCTCTTGAAGGATCCATTCCATATTCAATTTCGTCATAGAACGGAAGATCTTCGGGCCATGCAAGGTGAATTTTTGATAGCATATTTACAAGATTGTCAACGTTTATATGATCCAAAGGAAACTTTTCTGGGAGATCGGGGGTCATCCAGAAACTATTCGAATTTTCACTAGTAATTATCTGTCTGTTATCCGATGCCTTGGCCAAGAGTTCATCGTCGTCATCCATGAAGCCCTTTCCAAGGAACTTGGAAGAATCTTCCTTGAAACCTTCATCATTGAATTTGTTCAGGGTTGCAGAAGATGCCATTGCTGCTATTATTGAGGGGCTAATTAAGCTTATTATCTAAATTAATGAGCAATGGCAGAGACTGAAGACTTAAGTTATCAATGAATATATCCACTCTCACATCCTCAACTCAAAATTACTGACGCGTGTAACATATTTGTGAGAAGAAGAATGCTCGCAATCGATAAAACAATTCCCCGTGTAAACTCTTAGCAACACACAAAGTGTTAGGGAGAGTTGCTGTGTGATTCTTCACGGGTGACGAGATCATTTTTTCCACATAAGTATTCTGTGCAAAAACGTGTGTTCGAAATAAAATGCAAAAACGGTCATAAGTAAAAATGCTATGAGTTATCTAGTATCATACATTTACTGTACAAAAATTCCACTGAAATTATTACAATTTTGTTAATATTAATGACATGAAACCAAAATAATCTCAGCAGCTTTCCTTGCTTAATAAAATGCTCGGATTTTGTTCCGTCGTACTAATGAAATTCTTTTCTTCTGAACAAAACACAACACTATTCATAGTCTCTAAATGCGTAATGGTCACATTTGTAATGACAACATCGGGCTCCACCGGTTTAGCCATTTTAGTCATCAGCCACCTTAATGGATTCGAGGATGAAGGTCGAAGTGTTATTGAATTAGGCAATCCCTTATTAACCCCGCTCACGGTGTATTTCTTTGTGAGATCTGCTCCAGTAAAGTCACTAGAATTATCGAGTATTAGTTAAATGTTATTCCCCAAGACATTCAATTATACATTAGGTAGGTAGAATTACATCGCTCCAAGATTAAGCGTTGTATCAGATGCACCATTATTATCTCCATTATTACGAAGCACTAAATGAAGTTCAGAGGTAGAACGATAGCTTGACTCCTCAGCAAGCTGAATGCTTACTTTATAGTGATCTCCTGCAAAATACACGAATACATAGTTTTTAGGCTTAAAAATTGAAGAATTATGAGTAATTTTAAAAATGCCTACTACAAAATGGTGGTCGAGGGCCAGTGATGGAGTAATAAAGGAGTGAAGAGTTGGCAGAGGATTCATTTCCTACCGGCTTTGTTGCATGAAAGCCTAAATTGTTGTGCTCAGTTATAGTACAATTTGAATCCACAAATTCTTGCCATGAATCACAAGCAAAAGCCATGTAAGGACAGGGGCTACGAATGGATTCTGTAAAGTACTCATATGATCTGATGTGGTCGCAGCCTAAAAATCTCCTGATACCTAATTATGTATAAAATTTATGATAAAGATTGATAGGACAATTCAAAGTTAGAGATTAAAAGTCAAACCGTTTATAACAGATCCCTCCTCCTGTAAAATTGCTTGATAAACACCATCTTTGCAACCAGGTTGATCCTTTCCACCATTGGGGAAAAAGTCGGCGTGACCAGAAGGCTCTTGTGTTCCTAATCCGGAAATTGGTCCTAATCATAATATGCTAACATTTTAGGAAGACTTAAAGTATTGTTTCACTCAAATATTTTACAACTTTAATACTTTCTCCGCTTTTCGAATTGTAACCGCTCTCACCGCCGTTAAGAAATGGCTTTGCGTCCGTATGAATAATGTCAACAAAATTTGCGTCTGAAGGATCAAGTCTGGCGTCTATTGGTAAACCTTGAAAATAGAGCTGAGCAGGATCTAAACCTAAGTGGATAAAATATTTGAAGTGTTTAAGGATCATCTGTCACGGCCATTACCACTTCAAAATTTTGTACCAGAAATTCTGCCAATTTGCAATTCCTTGTTTTCCCTTAACCAGGCTCCTACATAACCCCCCAATTGTGCTCCCAGGGAATGGCCGATGAAGTGCGTTTCGTTGAGTGACAAGCCGTAGGTTTCCTTCAATATAATACATGAAGTGCCAAATAAGACAATATAGCATAATGCAAAATCATACTGAAAATACATATCAAACAAAATACCTGAAGAACAAACATGAGGTCTGCGCAATATGCTGCAATCATTTCCAAATTCTCAACGGCTTGATTATAAGGTGGTTTGCTAGCCTCAGACCAATCAATCACAAATACATTTGCATAGTTATCGTAATCGAGAAGCTCCTTAATCAAATCCTTTTAAAGAATCAGTATTACACATTTTTCATTTTTTGAAAGACACTATTTTTGTTCATAAAAGCAAATATTTTACTTTGATCCATGGTCTCTGTCCATTTTCAATATACCTGAAGTGAATAAAGCAGACAATTAAACAATTCACGTTTCTTAATGGCTCGATTGATGGTAATAAACATATTATTATATTACCCATGAGCCACCCAAAAGTTACGAGTACTCCTATTAGAAACTTGCAAAAGTGATTCCGCAATAGTATCCGACTCAACCACTTGATAAGAATTAATTTGGCCCTGATTGTATAAACAAATTGTGGGCATTACATCGTCTAAGAGGTTGGGGGTCATGTTGTACCCTTTCTCGTCAGCATATCGTATTTTGAAGCATCCCAAATTTTCATAGCATGACGGATCGCGGGATTCTGTGTAAAGTCAATTAAGTCAACTTGATCACGGCGCACGTTTCATATATTTCACAACCTTAAACTACGGGAAATTTTTACCTGACTCCGCAGAACTTGCTGAAATGTTGGTAAGTGTCCCATTGAATTCGCCATTGTAGTTCTCCAAAAGAATAGGAATGCCCAAAATCCAAACAACAGCCTGCACTAATGCATCTAAAATTTAGAACTACATAAAGTAAATTTGTTATTTCGGCACTAAATGTTTAATAGTTAGTTTATTTAAGCATCTTACCTAAACGCTGCATCGTAATCCAGGAACACTAATGGTATTAGTTTTCTCTTTCAAGTTTACGGTAAAAATGAATGGAACGAAAAAGTGTAAATAATGGGTGCATCCAAACAATTTTAAGCATGGTTTAAGCTTTTGCTCAAGTTGATAATGACTTTACACTAACCTTAAGCTTTAATTACGCTGGATATTGAATAGTAGGAAAGTTGGAAATTGGTTAGGGAAGACGGCAAATGCGATCATGGCAAAGGGCAAGGAATTTCCTATAATCGCAACGGGACAACTGAACTGACAGCGTGATTAAGTAGTGTTTTAATTAATCAACACCACATAACTCATATAAATATGTTTAAGTATTTCTTTAATATGCATTTATTTTATTGAATTCATTACAAAAAAGAGTTATTTATGTAAGTTATCAGAGTGTCAAATAATGTATGTATGCGCGATTGATGAGATGATGATGACGTAGTACTTATTTATATACTCCTGAATTTGCTTTTCTTCATTCACATTAAAGTCAAGTTGTGAAATGAGTGATGAAGGAAGATCTACTTGAGAAGGAATTATAAATCAGAGCATTAATTTTAACAGGCCTCCTATTAGGTATGCGTGTTCCAGAATCCAATTGAATAAATATTGTTATCCGATTTATCAGCATCTTTTGCTTCTCTTTGAGAAAAAATGCCCAAGTCAAGAGGAACAATCATGATTTATGTGCGTTATTAAATCGTAATTAGTTTAGTATTGCTTAATGCTTTGATATTTGAGGAAGCTGCTGAGCATCACGAATAGACTGACTGGTTATTAAGTGGGTATCCTAACATCTTATCAGTGACAGATTTAGGAAAGATTCCGCACTTGAATGAAAAGGTGGCCAAATAGTTGGAAGGTATTTTCGCACTATTTCATTCGAGTATGTCGTGTAACGATTTTATTTCCTCGGGTTATAAATAATCAATTACTTATAGTACAGTTAGTAGTCGAAACTTGCTCAAAGTTTAACCTAAACTACAATTATCATAAGGCACAATAAATATGGATGAGCATCAAATATCACTAGTTTAATTATTAGTTGGTATTGATGAAGTCTTGTTAACTTAAAGATTAAAACTAAAACGAGAAAATGAGTAGAAAATCCTCGTCGAACTACCGAAAATTAGCTGCTGTATCACTTGATATTCTATTGCTGTTTGCGGAACAGCGAACCAAAAAAGTCCCCAAAACCCGATTTGGCTTGATAAGTTGTTGGCTCGTCACTTCTCCTAGCTTGCGAATTATAATCTTGCTTAGGCTGGAACAGCTTGGCCACGTTGTGTTTAATCACTGTCTAGATTTTAAAGATAAATGAATAGATATAATGTTCTTGAGACAAAACGTTATCGAGCAGTCTTGGAATTTGGTAATTTATGAAAGCCAACAAATTATGCTTCGTGGTACAAATAATTATGTTAAGCTACCTGGAAGAAAGCGTTTATGCCTTGGTGAATCCCATCAAGACCGAAAGGTGACTGCGTTGTCGTTAATGAAAAAAATGGCTTTGGTGTTGTAGGGGGCACGTTAAAACTTCTTCCCGGAACATTTGCAAAGATGTCATTTTTATTATTGTAGTAGTTACCATCAATCTTATTGTTATCCACGTCTTGATTGGTTTTACTGCTTCGACTAATATTATCCAAGATTGCGTTGATGGAATCAAATGCGTTTGTCACCCGTTTCGTAGTTGTCGTTGGTGGAGTGGTTGTGGAGGAGGTTGTAATGAGAAATGGTTTGGGGAAAGGAGCTGATTGCGGTAACGAATATTGGTTGCCCTGAGGCTGACCGATAAATGCACTTCCTTCCGCAAAACTGTTTTGTAGTCTTTGAATAAAATTTCCTATTGCTGCCAGCGGACTCTCTTTTTCGCTCTGTAGAGGTGGCGCAGCAAGCACTGTCGCCTTTAAAATGAATGAAAAGATTTTAAAAACATTTTTAATTGAATTTTTATCATTTATTACTGCAATAAGTTAAACTGATATTGCAACAATTTCTGTTAATTTAAGTAATAAGAAGGCTTACCAGTAACGCTGATATGCAAATTATTCTAAGTTCGCTAATCATCTTAAACAATTATTAACACAATCACACAAAAATAATTACTGTGTGATCCCTTAGAGGATCAATAAGAATGTGAGTCAAGATGCGAGTTTTGTCCTAGTTCTAAGCTTTTGGCATGACTGATGAGGAATTTAATTATGCTGCGCCACCTTCCATTTTGAAAAGTGTGGAAGGCGTATTACGTAAGGTGCAAAGAAGGATGCATCACCATACCATATTATTATAGCGGAATTTTCTCATATTTGCCTTTCCACATGAAGGGCTCTCATCCAACAAACTATTAAATGTATGTCCTGATAGTTGTGACCACTAAATTTCAACCACGAAATATAATTGTTACAAATGAGTGGATGAATAGATCAAGAGCATATGTCGTGTGGAGTTAGTAGGTCTAGACCTTTGTGTTCCACCGATTAATCTATAATTAGTTTATTGTCCTTAGTTAATATTTCTTTAAGCCGTAATCTACTAGGGCAAAAATGTGAAGTTTGGGAAAGTATAAGGTAGGCAATTCATTCAATTTAGTTCCATCTCATTCACCAATGACAGAATCATTATTAACGTAAATGCTGTGATGCTGTTTGAACGACGAAAAGTCAAACTTAAGTCTCAAAGTAGTAACGAGTAGTTGGCACGAAAATTTTCACACTTGGATGATTCATATTCATATACAGAAATATAGACAAAATTTTGTGCTACATGTGGAATCCGTTGTGACGTGATAAGGAGCAAACTGCAAACTGGGCTTAATATGCTTTTGATAAGCTGATAATGCAGCTCGTTATGCGTGTCTGTACCACGCTTATCTATCAAACAAGGGGCAATCTCTGTAAACATAATGTAAATGCGATTTTTAGACTATGAAAGCAAATGTGATAATGCGATTAATACCTTCTTAAAAATCATGGACACTTGCTAAGTTATTAACTTTGTTTTAGGTATGGTCGCAGAAAATTCAATTAAGTTATTATATGGTGATCTTGGATTTAAGACGCGACTGTCAATTTGTCATTAAACTTGACAGCCATTTTATATGTGGAAGTTGCTTAGAATTTGCATTATATGTAATGTTTTATGATGACTTGTACTTTATGGTATTTTCTCGGAAACAAAGAACGAAATGGAGGAAATGGTTGTATTGTTTGATACATGTATTGCTCTTTTTAGATAAGAGCTTAGAGAATGACAATATTTATTTTGCACTTTTCATGTCTGCCCGGATTGTCGTTTGATTGTCGTTATAATCTGGTGTGTCTGAATAAAAATTTGAAGTAGGTCGGAATAAGTCATCATTGTTGCATATGCATCATCGAGTGACTAAATATTCAAGAAAAACTTATCCCAATTAGAAATGGATATTCAAAAGGCTCAACGATTAAGTCAGTATTCAAGTTTGGTTAGGAACATGGTAAAATATTCTGACATTGGCAATTGTATAGTTGAATCTGGAATATTAAGCGCAGAAGAAGACAATCATTTTCGCTTAAAAGCTATAACTGAAGGAAATCCTTTTGTCATGAATGAGATACTGACCATAATAACTTTACGGCAAGTTAAACCTATTAATTTACCATTTACCTAATCTACCATTTAGGAAATTGTTTGTAGAGAATCATAATTAATTTAAGATTTAAATATTTACAATATTAATAGACGCGGTGGATTTGATTCTCTTCTGAGTGCGTTACGACAGTGCGATTATATGTGGGTAGCTGAGCAGCTTGATCCTGAAAAATCATATACAAACCCGGGTATGCAAAATTGTTGAATATTTTGAATAAGTTTACGCGCAAATAAATAAGTATGGTACATTTCCTTTATAATTTCTTTATTTTAATAGGAGCTTATAATATTTCCCAAGATGGCTTAAATTCCTTAAATTCGTCAGTACATAACATAATGTCAGCAGTTTGTCAACGGTTCAGTCGGAAAACCGGGTCAATTGTATCGACGAAATCAAACGACGACCTGTCGATAGTGTCATTTATGTCATATCGAGGTGCACTATTAGCATTTAAAGAATCAGAAAATCAAAATCATAAGCCTGAACAAAATATCTTGTTTTGTAGATGAATGTCAAATGGATCTCCCTATCAATCCGAGTTCATATAATCAAAATGGAATGAGTAAGAACACGCCACTCAAAGCGAGAAAAAATTCTTCAAGACCTTCCTCGACAATATCACAATTCACTGAAGTGAACAATGCTTTGATTGAAACGCTGAACTTAAATGAGAAAGACGATGATACGATCAACTCCCTCCCTTCTTATCAAGCCGTAGTTTACAACGTGTCTCCAGAACAATTAGTAAATGCAGATGCCAAAGAGTATTTCACCAACCTCGCCAAACAAGCTAATGTCCCTTCCCCAATGATCAAAGATCTCAAAATAATTCGCTCAAAGAAAATTTCTAAAATTACCACCAAAAAGACAAAGTTAAAACTCCAATTTAATTCCGAAACCGCACGGAATACATTTGTGAAGAATTTGAACAAGTTTTTAGAAGAAGTAGAATCAACCGACGCACGCTATGGAACTTTACGAAGTATGAAAGTCTCAATTCCAAAGAGCCGGGGCCGCATCATCAGCAAAGTTTTTAGAAGAGGGTCCCAAAATATAAAATCAACTGAAAGAAAATACCAACCAGAGACATCAAGAAAAAATTGGTACCAAAAGCCTTTTGGAATAAACCATGAAAAATAATGATCATGTACTTTTGTAATTAAGTAAAATGCATCTCTTATCTGATAATTCTGATAATTGCACATTTTCTACATTAAAGCTCAAGATTCGTGAGAACAAATTTTCCAACTCATGTCATATCCATTAAATATTTTGCACTTTCCTCCTGGCTTCTTCGTGAATTCATCTAACTACTCCATTGCAAAATATTTTTTCATGACTGAAAATTTTGCTCGCTTACCATCACATTAGCCATCGGTAGTGGTAATAATCAGAATGTTGATTCCGCCCTGATTGAAAAATCAACCGAAATACCTTTACCTTTACCTTTTATCACATTAGCCAATTCCCAAATAGGCTCACACAAGCCATCTATGAAAGAACGAGTGAGATGCTCGAGAGCGAACACGAGCAATTTTTTCTTATAACAACCACTATAAACCTTATCTATAAGAACCCTTCCCATTTCACATATAAACTTCTTCCTACGCGTTTACATACAAGCACCTTTCTACGCGATAAAATATATTCATTTTTATATATAAAAACCTAACCATTTTACAGCATTTACAACCAGCCTGTATAATATTAGAGCATGCAACTTCTCCTCATGTTAACTTTTTCCCTGCAAATTACTACGAAAATACTAGAATGAATGGGAGATTTGTTGAGCATACGCAGAGACAGCAGCAGTTCAAAATACCGACAATGTTTTCGCAAATTTGCGTACCTATCTGCAGTTAAATTCTTTCGAAAAGTGTGTGGGGCACACAAACTGTTGATGATTGTTTTTGATTCTTCTCGTGTTTATCACACGTCAGAAAAAAATCAGTAAATCTGGTAATATTCGGTTAATCAAAATGAAATTTTTGGGGATGAAAAGAAATTATGAATTTTTAAGAAAATTAACACCTTCGCACAATTTTCTCCTTGAATGATCTGAATTCATCCTTTTAATTGTAAGTTAAGCGCCGACAAATTATTTATCCGGATTTTGTCCAGAGAGACGAGAAAAGAGAAAGCAGAAGAGTAAAAGCTTTTGGCGCGAGTGATTGTGACAATTTTGTTGTGAATGTTGATGAGGGTCGAGGGTCAAACAGTTTGTAAAGATAGTTATGTGATAATTATTTAAATTGGAATTTGTGAGGATTGGAAAAGATGGCCACTGCCATTTTAGCCAATGAAGGGTTGGACACCCTTGATGGTGACTCGGACAGATTTGATAAGCAAAGTAGTCCATCAAATTCAGGAAGTGGTGGAGGGAGCAGTTATGGGGATAACGAGGGTGGTAAAGATATTGAACGGTATGTGAAGTTTTTCACTCTAAAAAGTGTCCAAGTCGTTATCCAGTCTCGTCTTGGAAAGAAAGTGAAAACTGATAGTAAGCCTTTTTCAACAGGGACTGATTGGGTAAGATGTGGTTTTAATAAAAAATATTTAAGTCTTTTTATTATGAATTTTGGTTAATTTTGATATTGTTTTAAAAACTATTTAGTTCAACCTAAACATTGACGACAACGTGGAAGTGTTGGAGCAGACCAAGGAAGTCTTGAAGAGTCAGTCAAGTTCTAGTGAAATCCCAATCGTAATAGAAATCAGCCTTCAGTCACTAACAGACCCGAATACGAAGTTGGTGTTGGAACTATGGTCAATTTTATATGATAGGGGGTCAGACTCAAGTCCAACAAATTCGTCGCGTGTTATCTACAATGTGTATAATAGAATGAGTTTACTGCTGAAAAGCTTGCTTTGTGTAACGAGGTCTTTGCCAGCTTATAAACTGAGCAGGAAGTTAAGTCTGAGTGATGAGGATGAGTATAAATTGTACTACAATGTCTTCTCCGCCATATCCCTATTTAAAGGGGAGCGGACGGGGTTTTTCAAAACCAAAATTAAGGAACCAACACAGGTGGCATCGTCTCCCCCAAAAGATTCCACAGATAATGGAATGCTCCATGAGTACATTGACTATGGAAGTGTGCTTGGAGAAGGCTATAAACTTAATCAACTTGGAAGAGTAAGTTTTTCAAATCTACGAATTGAATTGAGGAAAGGTGCAGAATCGATTTGTTATCAATTTTCTTTGACTCCTTTAGGTTGTTACTCCATACGGCACCCTCACGCTGGAAATTGCATACAGAACTAAAATGGAACTCTCTTCGAACTTCAGTCAAGGTTGTGGGACATATACGGTGGGGACTCCAACGAGCCCGAACATCAATAAATTGATGATAAAATCTGATCATTATGCCATTGAAAATGCGCCATTTGATAGGTAATAGCAGAAATTTTTTAAACTTTGAAAGACGAACTGCTTGGCCACAATATTAATAAAAATTATTTTAAAATTTGCTATAGCCCTGGACTAAAAGGCATTGGGAGACAAAGAAATCGAAGTACTCCAGTATCGCTGGGCCAAATGGGAAGAGATAACTTGAGACCACTTGTACCTGGAAGTCCTAAGAATTGCGGCGGAAGTCCAAATCTCTCTCCTGTGACTACGAATAAAAAGCATTTAGCTGCAGCATTTGTTGACGACGCCACCTTATTTAGTCCCATAGATGAGGAGGCAGATCTGGATGACCCTATAGGCAACCTCCTGAAGAGGTCCATGATGCTACAGCAAGCTAACAATCAGCAAGAAAGTGAAAAACTAGCCAAGGAAAGTGCACAGGAAGGAGCTGCTAAGGCGGAGCAGCAGAATTCCAAGACTTTAACTAATGATGAGACTGTTGCTCTTGAGCAAGATGAATCCAGCAGTGACTTTGTTCTGGTAGATTTGGTAAGGAGAAGACTTTGGAAAATTTATTCTGAAGTGATTCAAGCTAAAAATTTATTTTCCTTTTCTTGTATTTATGCAGAAAGCGCTGCCGTTTGCAGGAGGAGGAAGCTCTTCCTCTGGAACCGTGGATAGCTCAGATCCAATTCAGTTTTTTCAGGAAGTTCAGCAAGCGCCTGTGTCGTTAGAAAGTCTACCGCCTGCTCCACCAGGAGATGAATCAGGGACTTTCATTACCGACGACGATTTAAAAACATTCGAGTCTGAAATGGTAATTTTCGACGATTTCGTTAAAAAACTAATCTCGACAGACCAGTCTCCGGGAGATTAAGCTTAGATGCTTTTACTTTCAATTGTTCATGTTCATACGTTACGTACATTTTCAGATGCTATTGGCATTTAAAGATTAGGGTGCTTCATTCACGCATCTTATAAGCGATTTCAGTCCATTTTCACTTAAAAGTCATTTTTCAGTTGGCTATAAATTTTAGACGATTTTTCAAAATAAG
>JAHZMU010001622.1:0-15783 GCA_027743725.1 Rambutsinella grinnellia
AAAAAAAATAAGAATTAAATTAACATTAGGTAACAAGCAAAATGTATTTTGCGTAATGGTTTGTGAAATTATATTTATTTATAAACCCTTACCGTTTAAAATGCTTTTAAGATTTCTTTTTCAATTAAAAATAAAATTGTAATTATGTACTTGACTTAAGAATGCTGGTTGTCCGGATGAAATTGGTAAACTGAACCAGACAACTCGTTTGTGACGCTGGATGATTGAAAGAGACAAGTAAATGTAAAGAAAAAGCCCATCTTGGCTTTGCTTTGAGTTTGAGAAAAGCTTGCTTTATCTTTCTACCTGACGAGATAGCGAGAAGCTGATTAGTAAATCATTATCACCAATGGTGATTTACTTACATAGAGCTCAGGTAGTCTACATCAAGCTAAAAAAATTTTGTTCATTGAAGTCTTGTTGTGCATGATTTTTTATTTTTTGTTTTGTCTGAAAAATTAAAACGAATCAAAGCTTGCCTAAAATAATGCGATTGTCTAGAAATAATTAATGGTAAATTCAATGTCCAATTTAGGAAAATCGGGATTGCATTAAAAAGGTGTCCTGGCAATTTAACACAGGATAGCAGCGACATCATGATTTTTATGATAATTTTTTGTTACCATCATCACTAAGTTACATATGCTTTTGTGACAAGATTTTGCCCTCTTTGAGGCATTCTTATTTTCTTTCTATATAATTTGTGCAATTTGAATTGTAAATTACTATTTAAAATAGTCTATTAGCTTTTTATATGAAATAGCAAAAAACAGAGCTGTACCATGGCTTTTAAATAAGTCCTGTCATTGTTCTCTGAACAAATGCTTAAAGGAAGTAACCAACTTACAATTTTAGCTCATTTCCTGTATAATTTATTGAGCTTGTCATTTCCATTTTTTGCTTCGTAAGCAAGGTCAAAATATTAAGTTACTTTGTAGAAGGTGACTGGGATATGCACTCAGGTTTTACTGCCCTTTTTACACTGACATTTTTCTGGTGAGTATTTATTCGTGCTACCGAAGAAATGCTGAATTTTAAAATGAAGACTTTCTACAAGAAAGTCCCTGCTAATTCATCCATCCTATCTCCTCTCGTATTTAAAGCTATTGACCTTTTCCCTAAACTCTCTTTTTATATGTATCCCGATTTATTCTACTTTACACGAACTAAAGACAATGTTTTGGCATTTAAGAAGCGTCCACATTTAAAGCTCACGTCAATTCTTTGGTGGATTTCTATAGTTTTTAATACGGGCATATTAGGGATTGGAACTTCGTTATTAGTATTGTGTAAAGATATTCTCCGGGTTCCCATTAAAGCCGAAGTTGATTTTATTTGATTTATGATTCTAATGTTTATTATTATTTGTACAACTGTGCAATTGATGCTGACCGGATTACTCTTAAAATACTTCCATTTCACAAAATATATGGAGAGTTTCTTGCAATTTGAGAAATTATGTAAGTTTTATAGGTCCTAAATTTCGGCACGACTATTTGGCCCAATTTATATTTATGTTTGCGCAGCTAAGCGCATCTTTACCGGTTATCCTTGCTCCCTTGTGGATAGTTCTAGATATGGACCCTTACTACTATTTATTCGACGAAATATTTTCGCTTCAACAACAAAGCATTCCTATACGAATTGGTTTTGCAATTATTCGCTTCATCCTCTGCTGGATATCTGTTTTAGAATGCACACGATTTTTAACACTATTTGGTGGAGCTTTTCTCTTTCTATGTACATTTGTAATATTTTCATGCGCTGAAAACATTCCACTTGTTAAAAACGAGGGGCGTTGTCAACAACTTTATGTACAATTTAAACTTCTATACCGTCGAATTGACAGAGCATGTTCTAATGTAGCTTTACTTACCATCGTTACCGGTGGTATTGGAACAGTAGTATGCTTTTGGTTTGTTGTTGAATGTGGAAAACATGTTTCATTTTATATTGTTGGGCCTATCGGATTTTTGGGGGCTATTCTTTGGAGTGCTCAAGCATTTCTGTTTCCTATTGCGGCAAGAATTGAGACAGCGACTTCGAGGCTAATTAGGAACAAAAGTAATTTATACTATTGTGGAAATTTTCGGGGAAATGGAAGGTTTCAGACGTATTCATTTTGGAAAGCACAAGCAAGCGTTGGCATAAAATGCGGGAATTTCTTTGGAATGAATCGCGATACTGCTGCTATGTATTTAGATAAATTACATAATCATGTTATGACTGCGGTTATGCTAATCGATCCATATTCCGGAACCGTTTCAATAAATAACATGCATTTTTAATACTTTAACTGTTTAATTGAGCTAAATTTGATTAAATTTAAACATGTGGAGTAGAGTGCTGCAAAGCCACCTTTACTTGTAATCACGCTCGCTCGCTCGTTTTTTCTAACGACTGAAACCCGGGTCACGCTCGTTTGTGGCAATAAACATTCGACCGCTATCCGCTCGTTACCCGGAATGCAAAAATCGTAAACGTGACTCGTACCCGGACCGTACCCGTAATTTATTAAATTGCGCCTTAAAACATGCAAAAATGCAAAAAAAGTTGCAACAATACATACCAAAATTGATGAATAAGTTGGTCCGGGTAGCATAAAAGTGTGCCAATTTTAATTTCAAGATACCAACATATTGTTTCCGTTTCATATTTCGCCTTTTACATATAAATTATGCATATATTTCACAACCCGTGACTCGGTGAATTAGTGAGACCGGCCCATACCCGGTCTTGAGCTTGTCGTACCCGTTCGTTACCCGCCCGTTATCTTAAAATCTCTGTTCATACCCGCCCGTTTTTACGAGCGGGTAGCGAGCGGGTACGAGTCACGCAGGAAAACGTGACTCGTTGCAGCACTCTAATGTGGAGACAACATGTCATTTCATTTTATTGTCGCTTTAAAATTAAAAAGGATAGGACGATCTTTATAAAAATACTGATAAATTAGCTATCATCATCACAATTTTTCATATGATTTTAGGAGAGAGGGAAAATGCTAGATATTGCCCTATATAATTTGTGCAATTTGAATTGAAGGTTGCCATTGAATATTTTGATTGATTTATAAAAATGTTCAAATATTATCGAGTTTTTTTTAGTAAGTTCGTCATAATTCGTTTGGACAAATGCTTTACAAAATATGTATGTAAAGAAGTAAGCAATTTACAATTTTTGGCTCATTTCCTATATATTTTGGGTTTGTCATGTCCTTTTCCTGTTTCGTAACCAAGGCCAATGTGATAAGCAGCTTCTTAAGCTGACTTTGATATGCACTTGAATTTTTTAAACGGGTGCTTTACCATCTTAATTCTCTGACTCTAATTTTATTATTCTTTAATATTTTTTAAACATTTCCCGTCCTGCACTGAGCAACTAAAAATGTTGAATTTTAATTTTAATATGAAAACTTACTTTAAAAAAGTCCAGGCTAATTCATCAATCCTATCTCCTCTCGTATTTCAAGTTATTGATATATTTCCTAAACTCTCCTTTTATATATTTCCTAATTTATTCTATTTTATCCAAACTGAAGACAATGTCTTGGGTTTTAAGAAGCACCCAAACCTAAGCTTTCCGTCCATAATTTGGTGGACTTTTACCGTTTTTAATACAATCATTCTTGGAATTGGAACCAGCCTTATAGTACTGCTTAAAGATGTTCTGAAGATTCCCATGAAAGCTGAGATTAATTTTGCCCGATTTATGATTCTAATATTTTTTATTATTGGTACATTATTGCAATTGGGGCTGACTGGACTTTTACTAAAATACTTTCGTTTCACAAAATACATGGAGAGGTTCTTGCGGTTTGAGAAACTATGTAAGTTTTACATAAAATATCGCTAAAATTGCTATAAATGTTTAAATTTTAATATTTAAATAGGTATTTCATCAATCAGACAAAGTCCTCAGTTACAGCCTGACTATCTAGGCCAATTTCTAATTGTGTTTGCGCAGCTAAGCGTATCTGTACCAGTTATACTTGTTCCCTTATGGGTAGCTCGAGATATGGATCCATACTATTATTTATTCGATGGAGTCTTCTCGCTCCAACAGCAAAGCATTTTAATGCGAATAATCCTGATAATTCGCTTCGTCCTTTGCTGGATAGCTGTTTTAGAATGCGCACGATTTTTGGTAGTGTTTAGTGGAATATTTTTGTTTCTGGGAACCTTTGTAATATTTTCTTGTGCTGAAATCATTCCATTGGTTAGAAGCGAGCGTCGTTGTCAACTACTTTATGTACAATTCAGACTTTTGTATAGTCACATTGATGGAGCAATTCATAACGTGGCTCTAATGACCATAGTTAGTTGCGGTCTGGGCACGGTAGCATACTTTTGGTTTGTAGTTGAATGTGGAAAATATGTTCCATTTTATATTACTGTGCCTATCGGATTATTGGGAGCAATTGTTTGGAGTGCTCAAGCATTTTTGTTTCCTATTGTGGCAAGAATTGAGACTGTGACTTCGACGCTAATTGGGAACAAACGTAATTTATACTTCTGTACGAATTTTCGGGGAAATGGAAGGTTTCAGACGTATGCATTTTGGAGGGCGCAAGCTAGAGTTAAGATAAAATGTGGAAATTTCTTTGGAATGCATCGAGATACTGCTGCTATGTATTTGGATCAATTAAATAATGGTCTTGTTACAGGAATTATGCTGTTTGATCCATATAACAGAACTATGTCTATGGACAACCTGTAATTTTAATAATTTACTAATAGATCTGACTTAATTTAATTAGGTTAAAGCAAGATAAAATATGATAATTTTTAATGCTCTACATACACAGCAGCATCATTAAATTATTTACTCCAACATTATAAAATTCAAGGCAAGTCTCTTTCCTAACCGTGAATAGAAACGAGGTCACTTCAATCTCCAAAGGTCTCATTGATCTTGCAACTTTGTTAATATACGAGCTCTTTCTAGTATTTTCCAAAAACCAATTTTTTACTTTCACCGACAATTCGATTGATTCCCCCAAAAACCTACATTCTAAATCAAACAACTTTAATCCTAGCAATAACTCTATTACCATTTGGGTTAACATCGGATAAGCTCTTTCACTAATAAAAGTGTTAAGGTTTTTAGTAAAAACGTAGGCGCCCGTCACAAACATTGCATGGAAAAATGCAAAATGAAGAGAAACGGCAAAGTTTCCGATGATTGCGTTCAAGTAAATAATTAATAGTTGATGGATTCTGTAAACACTAATTATTTTATAGGAGCTCAAGTTTCCAAATTCAGTTGAAAAATGCCCAGGTGCAACATGAGCTGTTGGAATTATCCCGGAAATCCAAACCGAACAGTTGATAAATGCAAGGAGCAAAGCTAAAAAGAGAACAGAGTACGTCGTAATCATTCCAAAGAAGGAGTAAACGTATAATGTTGAGATGATAAAGCCATTCAAGTTAAATTCCAAATTTAGTTCGAAAAACTTCCCCAAAATTATACGAAAAGGGTCGGCTGGATCCATTATAAAGAAGTAAACTGCTAAAGGCAAAGTCACTGAAAAGATTAGATGGATGTAAACGCGCTTATGTAGCTTTCTTGACGAGCTTTTTATAAATTGCAAATTAATTTGTGAGTTTCTACTTAAAATTTTAATAATAGCGTTGTCCAGAATTAGACACCCGTTGAAATACGCACTTATCTCAAATCTGAACTTTCTGAATAGGGAATTCATTAAAAGGGAGAAGATTCTTGAGATATTGTCAACAAAGAATGGGACCATCGCATACTCTTCAAAGAGCAAGCCATGAGTCTGAACTTCGTCCTCCATCAGATTATCAACGTAGAATTTATAAATGATATTTAGTCCAATTAAGAGGTAGATAAATGAAAGAAAATTGAATAATAGCCATGTCCAATAAGGGTAGCTTTTTGATGGGATAATTTTGCTTGGTTTGTAAGAAAGAAGACCACTTCCAATATGGCTGGGGAGAGAAAGGTAAAATTTTATAAAGTTTTTTATTCGCTTTGAAAACATCGCTGAAAGCAGAAAAGACAAGAAAAATACTCCAAATAATATTTTTGTCTGAGCTTTGCTTCTGTAGAAAAATAAGCTTTTATTTTAATAGCATTTTTAAATTAACTTTTAAGTCTATAAATTTTTAAGTAGCCAATTTTAGATCTGTTATTGCTTTTATGTTAAAAATTCTAACTTAATTTGCTATGCACATCTAAATGTCTAACAATAACACGAACTTCCTTAACATTGTCGTAAGTCAAACCGTTTGCATCGTTAAACCTTGTACCCGGCCTATCAAATGGGAATCCCATTTCCCTCTTATCTGGAAATTTTAGGCCGTGCAAAACGCCACAATAAGCATAGCTCATTTCATCGACTCCATCCTCCTCCACTTTTTCTTCTTCACTGATCATTACATTTAGTTTGTACCTCAGCCCTAGTTTAGTCCCTTTTGGAATTAATAAATTCTCTGGATATCCACAAATTACTTTGCTCTTTTTCAATTCATTCTCTTCTAATTCATCTATCTCGAATAATTTCTTTAGACCAGGCTGTTTCCCTGAATTAGTGACGGTTGATTCCCAACTTGCTCTTTTTATTACTGTTTCTTCATTCCCATCTAATTTAACTTGGAACCTGTCCAATTCAATTGCTCTGGAATGGCTGGTTTCAAGGTCAAACTTTGTCCCATTTAGTGTATATTCCGGAAGCAGGAAGATTCTCACCATTCCATACGCTACATGTTTTCTAGTTGACTTTACTCTGATTTTGTAATGGAATGGGTGATGGTTTAGGATTTTGACTGGAGCTGGAACTGCCTCATCATTTAAGCCCCGGCAGGGTCTAGCCGCAGTACTTATGTCGTAAGTGACAGAATCAAAATAAGTTGTGAGGATTGAAGACGCTTGGTAGCCATACTGACCGTGGATATTCTCCGGGGAATAGAGTTCAACTGATTTGATTTCAATTCCGGGAAAGTGGAGATCCGTCTGAATTTGTTAACATTTTAATTAAAATTACAATATTTAGACTTTTAAATAGCTTATCTTACTTTTGTATACGGATTTTTCCTTCCAGTAAACCTCGTGTAAATACTGTCGACCAACTTGTGCAATCTCCAAAATACCGGATCTCTCACCGCCGCCTCTGGATGTGACTCAATACCAGGCAGTCCATTGCCCGGCCAAACATACAAAACTTCCCCAGCCAAGACACGATGAACTCTATTATGAAATTGACCATAATAGTTTAAATTCGCTGATAAAATTATATCCGGTTGTGTCGCCCTTCCCAAATCATCCGTACCATTTGCGTACAAAAGACTTTGGTGGCTCCCATCAGATTTTAAAA
This sequence comes from Rambutsinella grinnellia, assembly GCA_027743725.1. Classification (NCBI taxonomy): domain Eukaryota; kingdom Metazoa; phylum Arthropoda; class Collembola; order Entomobryomorpha; family Entomobryidae; genus Rambutsinella; species Rambutsinella grinnellia. Next base: position 7,337 of record JAHZMU010001622.1, read on the forward strand.
GATAGCCTTGATCAATCCCCGATAGTAAGTCTTTCATACCATGTCTGCAAAGTCTTAATTTGGGCTTCGTCTGGGTTATCCCAATTGGCCAATTTGTCATTTGGTTTCCGACTGAAATAGTCCTGATAATTTATATTTACAATGTCAGGCACAAATCCTTCCGGAATTATATAATTGGGATTTAATTCCAATTGAGAGAAGCCACTAATATCATTTGCCATTAACTCAGCCTCGTAACGGTTGACAATTTGGTGGTGCATGTAAAGGAATAGTTCGCCCCGTAACCTCCGGTGCACTCCATATTTTACTGTGTCCCACCAGAAAGGGTTTATTGCATGCCACCGGAAATGGAACTCGTTTAGACCTGGATCACTCATGAAATATTTGAGTGGATATTCATTTTCTTGTGACCGACCATCAGCTAAATTTGCAGCTTCCAAGACATCCCATTTGCTTATGTAGAATTGTGGAAATACTTCAATCGCTGAGGGTGTAATTACTTCTGGATATTTGTCTAATAGCGTGGGCGTCAGAGCCCAATAAATTGCAGCGGAGTTAACTTTCCCAACTAGCCAAACTGAAGTGTTGTAAAATAGTTGGAAGTTATCAGTGTTGAGGAAGAGGACGTTCAAGATTAACTTCATATTGTTGAGATCAGTTGGTGCGTTTGTAAATGGATAGTCGGTTGGAATGTTTGTTGAGTTTTGGACAAAGCTGAGGAGGTTAAAGACGTCAGTTTGATTATGGTAGGAATCCAGATAATCGAGAGGATTAAATGTGTTTTGGATATGCAGAAGACGTTTGGCATTTGGATCACTTTCACTAAAGCACTGCAGGGAAGAAAGGAGGATTGAGATTAGCTTTGTCTTTTCTGATGATGAGTATTGAGGGTTTGATAGGACTTGGTTTTTGGAGTGCCATGATGCCCCGATTGTACAAGTAAATGTGACAAGGAAAAAGAGCTTTAAGGAAAGCATTTTGGATTTGTACTCACTCGTTCCAGTTCAAGAAATGAAATAGTAAAAGGAGGTTTAATTCTAACCCTTTTAGCCAAGTTCGTTCAACCCGTCCACTTATAAAAAAGGTTAAAACTATTTTAGGATTTTTTAAATGATTTGACAAAAAAAGAAAACCATGTCACCTATTTACCTGCAACAATGCTGAGATTTTGTCTGGAATGATTTTCAAGGATGCAATTATGATTCAATTCAATTTAATTATTGGCACAAATTTTAATGTTTATTTTCCTTTTATTAAAACATCGGTTCAGCATTATTTTAAATTAACTTGCTATGCATCTCCAAATAAATAAATCAGAAAAGAATTTCCTTAGTATTTTACCCGTCCATCCTACTAATAATGATTTATGATCATTGAGAAAGTTTGCCTTTTTACTTTGTGACTTCAGGAACAAACTTTTACTAAAATATCAAGCTTAACAGCGAATTATTAGAGAGGATTTTTCAAGGACTGTCCTTTTTTAGTTTGAGTTTGTTCAACCTGCTCGATCACAAAAATATTAGTAGACTGCCATTTTTAGTATTTTTATTAAGGGTCACTGTAACAAGTAGCTTTGAATTTACCTGCGCATAATAAAATGTGTTGGATTTATAGTGCGTCGTTTATAGGACAGGTTAAACAGCATTTAAAGTTATGAATGATTTTTTTGTCAGCATTTCCATTCATATACATATGCTAACAAAGCGGAAGCTTTGTGAAGGTCGTTGATATTAATTCCGTACTTTTAATAGTCATCAGTAAAATTATTGTTTGAACATTTTCATTTCGTAATAAATAATTTTATTGATTTTGTTAAAGGCATCGGCACATTTATCATTTCTAATGTCGTCATATTCTTATCAATATCAAATGTTACCGAGTATGATAAGCGATGTAATTAAATGTGAAATGAATCATTTGTTTACGCACATGGACTTATAAGTAAATGGGGTTAGTGATAAGAAAGCTCATGACCTGGTTCAATGCGGAGAAGCGAGACGGAAAATTACTGATTTTAGTTCATATGTGCTTGGAAAAAGAACTTGTCTTTTAGAAATGGACGGTGGGATAATATTTATAATAATATTTGCTGTTATATTAGCAATACTAATTGTTGGCTGTCGTTACTATTTTGATAAGCACTTTATAAGGAATAGATTAGCGGAAAGGAGAGCACGTAAGAAATACTTTTAGAAGCTATTACTTTTTAAAATTAATTTATTTATTTGTACAGGGCTTGCTGCACATAACCAAGCTAGTCGAACCCAAAGACAACGCACGACAATTGTCGTTATTGAGAATTTATACAGAACTCCCAACACGGCGGAGGATAGACCTCCGTCGTATGAAGAGGTTTTTGGAATTGGAGTTGTTTCTGGAGCTACAAATAACCGAGTGACATAGCAGATATTTTTCATATTTTAATAGCAATTATTTTTCTTACTAATTTTTTATAGCTTTTAATTTTATATTGATTAAAGTTTTATACGTTGGATAATGTTTATTACCGAAATAATTGGAAAAAATGCAGCAAATATTTACTTTTCGAAAAAGAATTGAAAAATCAATACATTAAATGGTTGAACAAATGCAATGTTCAATGCTAGGAACTAGGTTATCATTTGTAGCTTATCAGCATACACTACGATGAATTCCATGAAAGGAAACGAGTGAAATGAGTGAAAGCAAAATGTCATATTAATAAAGCTGTCTTTAATCAATCTATCAATCAAAATGCTAGGATGAAAGCAAATCTCTCATGCTTTTCATTATATAAAAACAATTATAAAATCAATTGAAAGTGAATCGAGAACCTTTGCATTATTGCATTTGCTGAATAAAATCAAATAAGATTCCTATTTGGAGCTTCACCTCCATCAGTTTCCGGAAGTATAAATATTGAATTATGATATTGTTTTCTAGATACTAGTCAACAACTATAATGAACCGCTATTCAACTTCCATTTCAATTCTAAATGCTTAAACAATATTCGTGACTGAAGGTCAGTCCTTTTTAAAGCGAAGCGTGACCACTTGAAAATAACCGGGAGTGTTTTCAATATGACGCAAACCAGACACTTTGCGTGTTCAACTCGAGTGTTTTCTTCACGGACAATTTGCAAAGAGAAAGTTGAGCACTCTTACTATTCTTCTATCTGACGTTTAATACTTTAACGATTTTTTCTCCCTACAATAAATCAATGGCTAGGTTATTCTATTCTGTTCATTGCTTTAAAATTACTTTCACTAATAATTTTTAAATGATGCGTTAAAATGGCAGACAAGAATGTAGCGAATGGAAACATATTTCTTGTAATTTGCTTGTTAGTTCACTTTTTAATTTTTTTCCTTGGACTTTTTTTACACATACGAGCTCTAAGGCTAAAAGATGAGAGGGAAGATGTTGGTAAGAAATTATTAAAGTATTTTCAATTATGTTTAAAAATTGCAATATCTTTATAAAGTAATATATTATTTCAGAACAAGTGCCACCACGAAGAAGGAATGGAGCGAGTGGAATTGGTGGCTTTACAGTAAGTCAACGTGTTGATGACACCGAATCACTTGTGCGTGATAGCGAATTTTGGGATTGGAATAATTTAACAGTTGCAATTAGAAACCAAAATTCCCCTGTGGATGCGCAACCTCCAACATATGAAGAGGCGATGGCGATGGATCCGAGAAAATTAAATTTGTAGAGAATATTGTTATTTTTTAAAGATAAATTAAAATTGTTTCGAGAGTAGTGGAATAAAAATTATTGTTAAGTAGATTTAGAGTTTTCAAGTAGACTCTTATAAAAATAAATAATAAAACGATTATGGCCTTAAATAAAAATTAAAGCCTGAAACTGCTTTTGAATTGGATCTTACGATTCTCCATAAAAACGTGTAATTTACATGCGGTGCAAGTCTTATGCATGTTAATCTTAATATATATTCTCAGTCAAAGCCAAAGCTTACAATTATTTTTGTAGAGTAGAATTGCTTTCAACAGTAAGATAATTTTGTACAATGTAAATTAATACAGTTTTACAATAAAATAACAACTCTTCCTTTACTGGCGCTATTTGAGTTTGTCTCAAAGCCACAAAGCGTTTAGATATCAATTCCTAAAACAATTAATGTAATTCTAATATCATTTGCTATATATATTCCAAGACATTTGCCTAACCTTTTCAACGAGAAGAAATCGCAAACCACATATCACCTCTTAAAATGTAGCATGATTTGATTTGAGATGCATCCGCATTACGCAGGTTGTTACTAAATACCTGGAAAGCTTGCCAGAGCTAAAAAGCAGAAAATGGAATTATTTTTTTACGAGCAAAAAGATCTTTGCATATTTCTTTCTGCAGTTAGCACTTTAAGTAAATTTCTTCAATTCGTGAACCACATCAATTGGATTTGAATGAAAATGGGTAAAGCGTAAATTTCTAAACTGGTATGGAAACTGAGGCTTAAGATGTTTTTATAATTAGGCCAATCCAAAACATTACCTGTAATTATTGTCGGCATTGCCATCTCTATCGTTTTCGGATTCGCCCTCGCCCTCGCATGTTTCTTAAAGGGAGGAGATAATACGGTGCGAAATTATTACCTTTTCTTCGCAAGTCAAATAAAATAATAAACTAATATTTTTTTTTTAAACAGGAAATCGTTAATGGCTTGCTTATCTGGAGTGTCATTACTGTTATCCTCCAGATTTTATTAGCAGTGAAAGTAGAACGATGTTTCTACAATTGCTTGGTTGCATCAGCAGCCTTCCTTCTGGCCGTGCTTGCTTTTAAAATCTACAATATTTTTGTAGTTATCAAGTTTAAGGAATTGGTCTTTAAAAAAAAGTCATAAAAATATGAAGGAATTTTCCCTTACATAATTATTGAACGTCATACTATTTTTCTATATTTCAACCATTTAACATAAGACTACTGATTATATTTTTTATATGAGATAAATAAAATGGTAAAAATAAAACGATGAATGCAGGATAAAATCAAAGTTGTCCAGATCAATTGTAGACAAAAAATGATGTTCAAAAATCTATGTAATACTTATAATAAATTCTACAGCAATGTCGGCTCGCTTGTGCCATTCTATAAATTCTGCTGATAATATTTAAGTTTATTTTATCCTCACCAAGTGGAAGAATCAAGATACATCTAATCAGGCTGAATAGAATTACAATTTGTTGGATTGTCTTGATAGAATTTATATTTTAGAAGCACAGATTGTATCTCGAAAGTAGATTTATTCATTTGTCCTTCATATTTAATATTTAATGTCGTTGCAATCAGTTGGAATAATAAAGCTAAACCAACCTACTAATTGTAACTATTAATAACTACAGATATTTTGTGGGATTAAAAGAACAAAATTTAATTAAATGATTGCTAACATTCTTCGTGTCCATCGAAACTACTCATATTTAAAGCTTCAAATAAACACATATTAGAAAGCATCCATTCATTTTCTTCACTAAAAATTCAATCGCAATGCTTCTTCTAAACCATATTTCTCTTTTTATTCTGAATTTCAAAACTGCAGATTTATTTAATTGCCTCGCATTTGAATTTGATAGGGACACTTTTCAATTGAAATTGAAGCCAGAAATTGCCAAGCTTTCCAAAAATCTAAAATGGAAATGTAGGCTTCACAGATTAATAGTAGTTGCACTGGCTGTCCAAGCCCTGTCACAACCATCAGGCATTTCTCTTACAGATAGACTAATGACTTTAACGGGTCTCGTTTGTCAAATAGTTACTCACGTAACAATAATATTAAGTAGCTGGAAAAGCGCTGATATTATCATGTTTGTTAATGGAATGTTTCAAATCTGTAAAAGGAACAGAGGTAAATAGCATTAAAAAAATTGTCGGTTTTATTTACCAATTAATTATATTTAGATTCAGGGAAAGCTGTTGGAAAAGCGAAGAAATTGGCTGCTGTCACATCAATTCTATTCTGGCTTGCGGCTGTAACCTATCCAATAATATTTATTCTGGGAATTCACTGGAATAATCCATGCAAGCCTAGTCTTGCTGGATACTTTTTGCTGCCTGAATGTTCTGGGGAACAAAACAGCACCAATCCATCATTTATCTTCTTAAAAATAATAATATTTTTTTTCAACATCACCTTAACATCATTCCTTGGCTCGTATGTCACACCATTCATTATTGGAAATGTACAAGTCTTATGCACATTAACATTAACGGATGTTATTTTAGCACAAAAGTTCTCAGCTAATTTCGCACAAGTAGGAATGCAATATAGATGCATCCAAATTTTAAGCGAATTGGCAAATTCAATTCAGCAAAAAGTGTTACTTACTTCGGTAATAGTGACAGCTTTAATTACCCAACCGTTATGCTTTGCTGGCTTAATCAGATTGAGATGGCCACAGGCGGAGTTAACAGACATTTTGTTTTTAGCTGGACTAGCAATCTGCTCATCATGTTCATTGCTTATCTATCTAGGATGTCTTGGGCAGATAAATTCTACATCAAACATGATCAGAGAGAATTGGCTTGTTGAATCCGCAAATAGTTTTAAAGGTAAAGAAAAAAGTTTTGCTGCAAAATGGACAAGGAGATTCATGAAATCGTGTCCTCTCATCAAGATCAAGTTTGGCTCTTTAAATTATATTGAAAAGTTGACTCCACTCAAGTGCTTACATTTTGCGAATGAGCTTACAACTCAATTATTATTAATCACTTCGCACATGTATAATATGTTAGGATAGGGTAGATTATAGAAATTTTACCTGAAAATTTCATCTCATTATTGTACAACCAAGCACTGAATATAAAATAAAACCTGCAAAAATGCATCATGTATTATTCATGAAATGTTTTTATCATCAAATCAAATAAACTTACCAATTGGTATTTTTAAGCAATACTCGAAAAAGTATATTTAACCTTCAACTTTTATACTTGTGAAATAACACGAGTAATATTTTATCCAATGTTTAATACTTGTATAGTACGTTATCAAATAAACTACTTAATTGTAGTCTTGACATACTTTTTAGTTTTCCTTTCGTGACAAAAGTGTGCCGGTGGAAGTTGACATAATTCATCTGGAACTAAACCGTGGTATTTTCATGTGAAATAAATAGTATCGATTGTTATTCCGTTGAGAGAAAATAGTTGTTAAAAAATTCTGATATTTTAAGCTTGAAGACTAAAATTTGTAAAAATGGACGTTATTTACACCGCCATTCCCACTTCTCCGCCAAAAGATTTCTTAAATTCTAACCAAAAAGCTACCCGAACAGTTTCCAAAGGTTTTCCTAGAAAATATAAATATTTAGTCATTTTTCTTTTTCTTTTTTTTACCTACATAATTATTTCTTTGTTTTGGGAAGACACAAATGTCTGGATTCCGTTTAAGCTCCCCTTTAGTTTTAAAGCTAGTAAACTTATTTGCAAACCATCTAGTCTAAATATATTTGATGATTCGATCAAACATCTAATTAAAGATCCTGAATTTCACGGCTGCACTTATCCATTAGCATTTTCATCCACGTTTAATTCCACTTTAATTACGCTTTTGGATTTAGAGAGTGAAAAGGGATTTAACTCTTGCTGTTATCAGATTTTGACAAGGGGAACTTCTTGGGAAGATCCGGATAATAGTTATCACTTATCAGATGAGTGTTATCTAGTTAAGGTTAATAAGTCAGAGACTGCTATCCCAAGTGATATTGAGTTTATAGTTATTTCGTGTCAAAGTGGAAAACAAAGTAGTAAAAAGACGATGGATATGCACGCTTTTGTTCAAGAGAAGCCGGAAGTTGAAAATAGAATTAAGAATTATTACGCGCAACAAAGCAAAGTCACTTCTGGAATAGTAGAGGATGGAAAGGTAAACGTCGTTATTTTTGGAACGGATTCAGTCTCCCGTCAAGAGTTGCAGAGGTCAATGCCAAAAACGTATAAGTTTTTAAAGGAAGAGTTATCTTCCTTTGAAATGCGAGGAATAAATACAATTTCAGGTAAGAAAATATATAAAGATAAAAATTTCCAAAGAGTTACTTATTTATTTTATTAAGATGGGACATATGCCAACCTCGTCCCATTCCTAAGCGGTCTAGACGCATCAACATTGGAAGCGAAATGTCGCAGAAGCAATTTCTACGATAACTGCCCCTTCATCTGGAAAGAGTATGCTGAGCATGGCTACCGAACAATTTTTGGGGAGGACTCCCCTTCAGGCTTGGGGACTTTTAATTTACTAACAAAGGGATTTAGGAATCCCCCGACTGATTATTATTTTAGACCATTCGCCGTAGCAGCGGATGTCTTAATTGGGAATGCTGCAAATGCAAAATTACGCAACAATAATATATGCTACGGGCCCCGGCTTTCATTCGAAGTTTTGCTAGATTACGTAAAGAAAACGGCACATTTCATGGGAAAGCGGAAGCGATACTTTCAATTC
>JAHZMU010001623.1:0-18669 GCA_027743725.1 Rambutsinella grinnellia
TCCTGAATACTTAAAGCTCGATGCCTATTTTCGTTTGAGTTCGTATTAATAATATCAATTATTTTTTACTCTTTGCAGGATTCTTCATGCCCGCAATTCCACAACCGCAGAGGTTCTACACACCTGCACAAATGGCCCAATTGCGTCCATCTCCAAGGTGGCCAGCTCAACAGCTTCGCCCAGGAGCTCCAGGACATGCCGGATTCACCATGAATGCTCCATTTAGGGCTGCTCGCGGTGCCACACCAGCGGTTGCTGCCGCCACCGGTCAACCGACAATGCGAGCACTTGGACGAATTCCCGGTAAGTTTAGAAATAGTTTTAGGATATATTTTTGTGGATTTGAATTGAAACCAAAATAACACGGTTATTTAATTCTGTTTAGGACAACCTAATGTCGTCAGTGCAGCCGCTCCTCAACCTCGCGCTATGGCCAATGGACCACAACTTACAGCTGCAGCTGTTGCCGCAGGTCAGCCTAGAGCTCCTGCTGTCGCTGGTGCTCCTCAGGCCTACAAGTACAGCGGACCTACTGGTATGCGTGCAACTGCGCCTGGTCAACAAGCACAACCATCAGCAGTCCACATCCAAGGACAAGAACCATTGTCTGCATCTGCGCTTGCAGCTGCCCATCCCAACGACCAGAAGCAAATGCTTGGAGAGCGTCTCTTCCCGCTCATTCACGTAAGTATTAATTTGAATATACTTGTACTCCCCTGTTATGTATCATTATTACCAGAGCATTTTATCAATTCATTATTCCTCGTTTAACAGGAGAAGTATCCAACTGTCGCCGGAAAGGTTACTGGAATGTTGTTGGAGATGGACAACACCGAAATTCTTCACTTGCTCGAAGATCGTGAACTTCTTCACTCCCGTGTTGAGGAGGCTGTTGCTGTGCTTCAAATGCATCAGAATCAATCCAAGCAGCCTAGTGGCCAAGCCCAAAATTAAAAATCTTTCCTTTAGAATTTCTCTTTCCCATATAATATGTTTAATTGGTTTCTCTTGATTAGGTAGGGTATCCATTGGTCGTTGTAGGTTAGGACCCAACTTTTAAAAATGTCAAAATTTTTAGTATAGCATGTAACACAACGATCATTTTCGTTTCTAAACTATCCTCTATATTGTGCATTGTAATTGGTGATTAGTAATTAGTATATTATTCTTGGCATATTATAATAATACGTAGGCTGGCTATAAGTATTCAGGAGTTCGTCTGCTTCTCTACGATCGAAAGGTGAGTGCGTTGCTGTTACTATATAAGTACTAAGTAATACTGTTTTAAGATCTTTGTAATATCCGGTTTCGGAAACATGTCTGTAGTAATGGTTTGTGAATAATTAATAATGAGTCAGTTGATTCCTCTATAAATATTGTTGAGCTGAGAACATCCGTGTGTAAAAAAATCTGTGACTCTTTAATTATAAGAACTATTATGTATTACTTTAGTACTTTAGTAATAGTATTATTGTGGGTCGCTACAAAACCTCTGGCTAAATATGACATTTCTTTTTCAATGTCTGAAACTTTGTTTCAAAAAATTCTGTTTTTTTTTTCTAATTCGTTATCAAAAAAATTCTTTCTCGAGTGAAGTCTCTCCTTATCTCACTCCTATTGGCAAAAATCTCTATAAAATCGAAAATTTGTTTGAAATTCTTTGAAAATTTTCGAAAGAAAAACCAAAAAAATGGAAAAACTTTCAAAAAATATTTCTTAAAAAAGTGAACAGGGCAATTTCCAAGAAAACTAATTGACAAGGAACTGAATAACTGTTTTAGGAATAAAAAGCGAAAAAAATACGTTAGATAAGAACTTTCAACAAAAAAAAATGATGTGAGAAAACAAATAGAAAAAAGCATTCAGTTAGAAGGGAGTTTACCCTGCAAAGTGGAATAAAAAGTGAAAAAAATAAAATGAAAAATGCATAAATGATGAAGGAATAGGAAGGAGAGAAAATAAGAAAAAAATATCAGTGATCATAAACATTGACCTCCACGGAATAATACTTTTAATTTTGTACTCCAATTATTCACGGTTTTTCTTGAGGGTTTTCTGGTAAAACAAAATTATGAAAAATTGCAAATATTTTTTCTGGATGTACGCAAAAAAAATGATGTAAACAGAGGTTATCTAAATTATATTTCTAAATGGTCATGATTATAATATTAGATTCTACAATTTGGTAATAAATTGGCTTTCTTTCTTTAAGTAAAAATTTTGAAGTTGTGATTATGATTATTCATGCATTGAATCATGCGACATAATGAAATTAAGGCAAACACATCATGTAGGGATTTCGACTCTTTTTATTTACTAAGATGCGATTTAGTTTTCATATCTTTACATTTTGAATTATCTACTTAGGCTACAATTGCAGCGGGAGGAAGTATTTTGCAGTACCTCATCTCATCTCATTAGTCACGGTGCAGACACTAAAAAAAGGGGAAATTAACATGTAGCAAATTGCAAAAAGTGAGATGAGGTGGTTGATATAAAAAGAGCAACTACTTTAGGAAACGGGAAGATAGAAATGGCGAAGGATTCTGTCCTGACATAAAAAAACGTTCTAGGCTTTGTATGAAAACTTGCACCGTTTCTCCAAGACTGCTAATGCTTCATTTAAATGCATTGGTTGGTTGCTTTTGCAATTGAATCTTTTAAAACTGTTTTAAAAATATGTTGGAAAAATAAGCAATTTTATGTACAAATTAGAATAGAAAACTCGAAGGTCTACACACTACTTATAAAATAAAGATAACAATGCGTCTACTAAAATAATTGTATTTTAGGTTTATATTTGTTCCCTCCTAATTAACTCTAATGAAAGGATCTACATAATACATTTGTTAAAACTTAAGATTAATTAATACAAAATTGTGACACCTTGATCCTGCGTCTTAGGCCTCCTTCCTGATCGACTCGGGTGGGGGCTGGGACTTGGGAGAGGTGACCTGGAGCCTGTCACCTCTGGAGACGTTTCCCGACTTGTAAACTCTTGCTCTGTACGAATATTTTGTAATTCGATTCGATTGGAAAATAGTACTGTACAAGAAGTTTTTAATGGATTTTTGGAAGAATGATAAAGAGAGTGTATGTACAAGCGTAAAAAATGTTCGCGATCCACTCATGAATTATCATTGTTTTCAATAAATCGATATTTTAAATAGTTTTTATTTACTCACCTTTCCTCCTCTTGCGTAATACTGAAAGGACCATCATTAGTACGGCTAGTAGAATGAGGACTACTACAACTAGGATCCAAGTTGCTATTTTGTGGGCGGAGGCTGAACCTGAGAGAAAATGTGGAATTAAAATGAATCTTGAATGGTTTTAAATTCAATTTAGACTAACTTTCTCTGTATTGTTCAGGCGTCCCAGGGAAGTCATAGTCTAAGCCATTTGTCCCTATGTAACTTAGCTTTGGTAGGAAATCCGTCCAAAACAGTGTCCTATGGGGTAAGTATCCCATTGAGAGCCTTCCATCCCGAAGCCAAAAGTGATAAGGAGAAGTTGGCGTAAACTTTGTCCACTGTGACCAAGTTGATCGTGCCCCTGCAGGAGTTCCTGTTGTTATAAAGTTTGTCCAGAACTCTTGTAGACGTGTTGACACTCCGCGTTCAATTCCATTAAAGTCCCGACCAATAAGGTCGAGGAAGGCGGCGCGGCCGAAAAGATAAAGAAGAATGGAACCATGCCATGCACCTGTATTAAAATGTGCTTTAATTAAGCTTCCCGTGTTTAATTAATGGACTGGGGTATACCGAACCTGTTGTGTTTAAAGAACTGCTGAATATATTCGGGTCTGGCGTGTCCTGATCGAAAATGTAGGCATAAACCGGGTTCACATAACGGGAGAAGTAGTGAGCCGTTTGGATATGTGGAGCGAGAAAGTTCGATTCGGTGAAGAACTGTTGAAAAATATGTCAAATATCATAATGACCGGGTTTACTTAATAATTTAATTACATCAAGCATTTGATCCATCACTGCTCCAGTTTCATTCGCAGCTCCCGTTATAAAAGCAAACTTTACTACTTCCTTGATCGTATTGTAGTTCCGGAGGAGATGTGACCTCTCCAGTAATCGAGGAATTAAATCATTCTCAAACATTTGCTTGAGTTGGATGGCGCTCATTCGGTAAATCTGCGATTTTCTCTCTAAAAATATCAACAGATCATGTTAAATTGCCTATAAATATTATTCATGAATGCTTCCATACTTATCATAAGTAATCCATCCTTCGAAGATATTCCCGTAATCACCGGAATTTTTGGAAACTCTCCTCTCTCCAGCGCTTCCACCGGTGTCCTTGCCACATACTGGAGCTCTTTCGGAAGAAAGTTATCCACAACCGGCCCAAACACATCAGTCCCATTATAAAAATCAATAACCCTATAATAAGCTTGGGTTATCCTGTTCGCATCCAAATACCGTAGACAATTCAGTATCGAATCTGTACTCGATGTCGAGCACCCAACTTCCTTTGCTAATAATACTGAAGCATCTCTAACATGATATCCCATAGCCCACGGCGCAAGTGACGATCCAGACATTAAAATAACCCTATGGAATCTTCCAGCAGCTCTAGGCGATGTCATATGAAACATAGCCGACGCTGCCCCAGCCGAATGACCTATTAAAGTCACCTTCGTAGGATCACCCCCAAACGAACGAATATTTTCATGAACCCATTCAATCGCCAAGTATTGATCGAGTAGCCCCATATTCCCTGCAGCTTTCACATCTTCCATTGAGAAAAATCCTAAAAAAATCATCATTTGCATGTCACACGTCATCTAAAAATCCAACTCATAAAAAATCTCTCCCTACCGAACGCGCCCAGACGATAGTTAAACGTGACCACAACAAGATCCATCGAAGCCAACTCTGCTCCGCTGTACAACATCGAATCAAAAAATGTGTAGAGGTCGCCTCCAATAAATATAACGACAGGAAGGAGAGTCCTTGAGCCACTAGCATACTAATGATTGTCCAGCAAAATTGACAAAATTAGCGTGCATGACAAATTCTCCATGAAATTGCATGAATTGCGTGTACAGCATTATTACCTGTGGCGTCCACACATTCAGATATAAACAGTCCTCACCCGTTCTTCCACGGGCTGTAGGTTGCAAACAATTTGCCCCGTATCTTCCAGCGTCCAAAGTAGTATTCCAACCTTCATGACGTTCTGGTGGCTGCCCACATTAATTTATAAACCGTTACAGATTTAGCTTTTAATGATTAATTATTATCATCTTCAGTAATTACCAAAAATCGTAGGCTTGCAATAGGAGGCTTGGCGTAAGGTATGCCCATGTATGCATAGGAGCTCGTTGTGGCATCTCGGATCTTTAAAAAAGAGGAAAATGTGATAAAATGCATTTTTTTATTGCAAGATGAGCTCGAGAGAATTTTGTGGTGACATTCATTATTTTATTTGGTTGTGGTTTTAGGGCTGATGACAAAGTTTGATTAAGATTTTGCATGCTTTGTTGCCACTACTGATGAGGGTTGTGGGTCTTGAGCTTCCTTGAAAAAATATCATTTTTCTTAACATTCCCGTGTAGACCTAGATTTCTAATGCAGTTTTGATTTTTTTACTTTTAGGGAGAGAGGTAAAATAGTCGTAAAATTTAAAAGGATGTTCTAAAGCAAAAAATAAAAATGTCAAAGATGCTAAAAAGGGTTGGCTTTAGTTTGAAGAAACAGTTTTCATCTTCACTGCCCTTGCAAAATTATAGTTACTCGAGCAGACGATTCTAGACAAAAAAGTTTTTGCGACAAAATAAGATGTGAGTGATGATAGTTATTTTGAAGATAAAAATTGGAGGAGTATTGTCTACCGTGTCATCTTCGTAAAGATGGAATTAATTAGAAATTTAATTATAAAATAGAAAAGATTTAAAGAAAAAATATCAGTATTTTTTAGTCGACTTCGGCTAATGAATATGCTATTCTAAAAGATTGCCATATTGTAAACAATGTTAATTAAAATAGAAACTGATGGTAATGATTGTATACTTGTCAGAAATATTACGACTTTCTTCAAGTTTGCATGGTCATAAGACATTTTTATAAAAGCGTTAAAAAATTTATGCCTGCTCATTTCCTTCCCTGGGACTTTACTTTTTACGAAAATTATTCGGTACGAAATAGCCTTGTCACCAAATCAATATTTCACATTATTAGTCATAGCCCCAATTTTAATCGTATCTCCTTTGCCCGATATCAAAGACGCCACCCTTCAAAACCCCACCACCAACACACTTCAAAGGTCACACGGTTTCCCTTCGAACGCAAGTGAACCGTTAAGAAATTGCTAATTACCAAATCCCTTCTTAACTTACCCCTTGAACATTCCCTAGTCCCCTGATGTTTATAATGACTCCTCCACCCAACTGTCCCTTTACATGATAGACTAAGTTTAGGACGATGACAACAAGGAGCGCTAACGACTCCTCTGATGTCCAAAGCAGTCTTCTTCTTTTAAAATTCATTGTGATACACTTTATTTAAAAATATTAACAAGTTTCTTTGTACTCTTGAAACTCTTTTCACATTTTCATTTCTATCAATTTATCATTTTAATCCTTTCCATTTTCACTCCCAAGTCATTCAGATAATGACAAAATTAACATGTCCCCATTTCGGGTGGGGCAATCACAAACTTTATCAGATTGACCGATTACTACATTTTATAGCGAACAAATAATAAACTTCACTTAACAATTTAAAATTTCACTTTCTATCATAAACTATGTCGTAAATTGTGTGTCAAATTTATAACTAATCTCAATCAATTTGTTTATATTCGCATCTTAAAGAGCGTGTGCCTACATATCCTTCCGTGATCACAAACTGTTTACTTTAAAATTAAAATTTATCGATTCACTAAATCATCTTTATTCACGCTTTATTACGTAACTTTTATAAAATGGCGACATCACAAATTCTTCCGTTCCTTTTAGACTTCATCTCAAGAAGGGACTCTGATAGCTTCAACCAGGTACACAAATTCACTATAAGCTCTTCCTTTTCTGTTGTCACTCAAGAATTTCTTTGTTCCTCTTTTTACACCTTTCCCCGTGACCGTTTAAGCTATGACTCAAGCTATGAACTGAGTAATAAACAGGTTTGCACATTTAAATGTAATTTTTTTGTTTAACCTCCTCTATAACACTTCTTATGTGTCATCAAGTGGAAAAATGTGTATCTTGATATTGCATCTCGATCTCTCGCGCCTTTGTCCACAAACAAACAAGTAAACAAGTACCCTTTTGTAGATAATCCTTTAGATTAATAGCATAACTTATAATTTTTGTAATTTTTATGATCCCTTTCGTTAAACTCACTGTTGGGGTTTAACTTGAAGTATAACGAAACTTTCTAGTGACTGATTTGCGAAGAGACTAGGTCTAAGGATCCTCCTTGTTTTTTAGGAAAAATGTCGAAAATTTAGACTAAATTGAATTGCACCAAAATTTAATAGCGGAGAAGAACAATTTTTACTGATTTTTGATGAAGATGTTTTATCACCGAACATGTAATTAACGACGAAGCTTAAACTATTCTTCACAGATTATAAAACTTGCTTCATTCAAAATTTTCGATTTCGTGACACCAACTGGTTGACGATTGAGTGGGGAGTAGTCGCTATATAAAATTTCCAATCTTCCCCATTTAAGCTTCACAATTTCAAGCGTTTCTTACTCACGAAGGAGCAAGAGAGACAACAAACAACAGATTCCAACGGCTGAATGCGCCGCAGTAAATAGTAAAACTACTTGGGAGTCTGTCCATCCACATTAGTTAATAGCATGCAGTACCTTGAGCGTTAATAGTTTGATGATGTCCACTTTTCAGTTTGGACTCTACACATTTAAGTTGTAATACGATACGCAATATTATCGTTTTGGAGTGAGGAGTAAAGTATTATCTCATTATTTCAAGTAGGGACGAGATATCCTCCCTCGCATAAAATGCTTTTGTTATAAAAGCGAAAAATACTTTATGTAACGATACGATTCTTGGATGACTCAACAGAGCGCCAGCACAGAACACAGCACGCAGGTCTCCGATCAACTGATGTTACATAATCGCATGTAAAACTTTTCCAGGTGTGGATTCCCTGTTTTTACTTTTTAATCTGCAAAACAGTACTTTTTAGGAATTTCGTATGCATTTTTTTTATTTGAACCATCACCATCTACAAATCTAATCACTATTTTCCACCCTTTCTTTTCATGGTTTGGTAGCCGTAATAGAAGGGGCGCATGAGCGCTCCGCTTTTCTCATTTTATTCGATTGTAGCATGACAGAAAAAGGCAGGTGTTTGGTTTTTGGGTTCTGATTCTCTGACTGACTCAAGCTCATAATTTTGTCAGAGTATTTTTTGGCTAAAAAAAAGAAGGTAAAGCAGAGGCATAGTAAAAAAGCAGATGCAAAATTATATGGAAAGCTAACGTGACTCTGACTACATGTGGCATTGTTTAAGAGCTATGATGATGGTGAATTGTATCAAAAGCGGACTCACCCACCCGTTTCCGGTACTTGAAAAGTGTGCTCTTGATAATATTGTTGAGGTTATAGAGTTGGAGTGAATCAACAAAAAAAATCGCCACCATCATGTATACGAAAATGCGTAACATTATCGAGATGTGATTTAGATTCAGTTATAAAATGGCAGATCAAACAGTACTTTTATTAACCTATCTTTAAATGTTTCTTTACACTTTTGCATTTTGCAGAATACTTTTATGCGTAAACCATTTAACTTATATATATGGCTTAACTGATTTACATTTTCTTTAATGAATTGCTTGGAATGTAAAAAGGTGTGTGTGTAATATGCAATGCCGAAAAGCTTTAAACACTGATGGCTCACCATCTCCAACCAGGCTTAAAGCGGAAACAGGGATTCAGCGATGCACGACCGACTCCAACAATTCAAGTTGGAGATGCAAGAATTGGTTAAAACTGCATATATATCGCTATCATGAAAGGGTAAAATGGATGCATTTTTACGATTTTTAACCCAACTTTTAAATTAAATGTCATGTCAAGAGCATTTTGATCCGGCAGCAGATAAAATCAATTAAATATCTAATAAAATTGAATGATTTATCCTTTTATTTCTAAGCTTAATTTTTGTCTTAATTTGCTCCGAGTGATGATGGGGGTGGTCTAGCCAAAAAATCTAGCTCAAGTGCATACAGAAAATAATGCTATAAAACAAGATTAACTTTATTATTCTCTTTGCCAAGGGCTCGACTTTAATCTGCATTAATTTCATCATGTCTTTTCCACTTGCAAAAGCTAATAATTTATATTACTTACGCAAAAAAAGATGCAAAAGTGCGGCACAATAAAATAGCCAGTGCTCTTATACGGATGAGATAACCATAATGCGAAACCAAATTGTGTTTTAGTTAGAATTACTGTTATTTATTATTAGATATGCTTTGCGAACATGTTCCCTCCAATAAAGTTAAAGTATTTTAATGTAGCGTTCGCTTTTTCTATGTAAATCGTAAGTGTTAAAAGATACTCTCGAGAGTTAATTTTTACATGTATAAAAAGAAGCAATTAATGTCACGGTTTACCTGAATCGTTGCGAAACAATAAGTGCGTTTTATACACAGGAATTTTATGTTGAAGGGTTAAACTGAAATGGATAGTGTGAATGAAATGGAAATATGGTAAAAAATGTGTTTTGATTCTAAACATGATAGCGTTTTTTGTCTATGAAATTATGTAAGAATGTTGATTTTTATATAAATCAGTGGTGTTATCTGGAGGGTGGAAAATACTGTTGAAAGCGCTTCCTTGTAGCGTCATAATGATTAGCGGTGATAAAATAATGGATTTGTATACGCCGAAGCTATTTAAAATGGAAAATGTTTTACATTTAAAATTTATAAGTTTTCCATCAAACTGAACTAGAATCTATCTAATGCTTTTTTACAATTCGTATCTGATTGCTAATGATTTGCCCTCGAACTTGGACAGATTGGGTCAATGCAGAACTATGAACAAGTTCAATTGATGAGCCCAATTTAGATCAGGGAAATTAGCGACAAGGGCACCCAAAAGGAAGTCTCGTTAAATATTGTCATTGTCAGTCAGAGTGGAGAAATTATAATTATATTTTTAAATAAGTTATGCAAAAATACACTCAAGTCTGACGTGAATTATTTGAGCTTTATATTCAGGGTCAAGCAGTAAATTCTAAGAAGCGAATTCCGAGACATTTCTTAATGAATTCAGAGGAAATAGATTGTTATACTAGAAGTGGGTGAACCAAGCCGTGACAATTGTAAATGCTTCAGTCGGCCCCACTACGATCCAACTCTTCAATTTTCTTGTACATGTCATGCAACAATTTAAGAAGAGTTTTTCAAAGAAGCGACCAAGGACAGTTGGAGGAAGATGTCACACAGGAAATGCATAATTATTTAAGCCAAACCATTGGAAAAACACTCAATTGAGATGTGGAACTTTGTTGCTCACGCTTTTATGACGCACATTGACAACATTTTTGAAGATGTTATTGTTCCAAAGGAAGAAAAATTATTTAAAATCTACGTACGCTTCTATTTAATTGAATTCAAGGCTAAAAAATAATTTGAATAAGCCCTGATTAATTTGTAGCACTTTGACAATTAAGCCCTAAATGATGTGTGAAGTCTAGTCGGATTTTAATTCAAGGTTGGCTCTTTCCACTGACCAAATTGCTTTCTGGGTTAGGCTAAAGAGGATCTCATGGAATATTTTACTCACACCCCCGCGGTGATTTGGAAGAAAAAAACGAGATGCAAAATATTTACGCTGGACTTCCACTTAAAATCCAATTTTCGCTTATGCCACTCGACCGTAACAGATTGAATGAGGTTCACATGAGTCATGAATTTGGAGTATCAACACTTCCAAAGTATTTTGACATGTATTGTGCATTATGTATCAACTTTAATCTCTTTCTAATCCGAACAGCGTCCTTCCTTCTTACAACATCAGCTCTCATTATGCACGAAATTACGTGCACATTTAGCTCGTAGAATTTGCACTTATGGAGGGAACTCGTAACCCATTAAAATGTAACCTCCCTCTCATTCTTTAACCATTCATAAAAGTCAGGAAGTCCGATACTGACATTGAATTGTGTTGGTAAAATGATGGTGGGCTTGATGCTTTCAAAATTCGTTTCGCTTTTGAAGGTGAAAAGGTCGTTAAAATAAATGGTGTAGATGGAACATGAAGTATTTAACATGTTGGAATCGATACACATTTGTCCAGTACAGTTAAGCTTCAATTATCGCATTGTTTACGGATAATGTCATTTGTCCTGGTAGTCAACTAGTCGGGGTAAAATGGAATGGGATTTCTTCACCCTGCGACACTCTTTCACCATCACTATCATCAAGTAAAAATCCTAATGACGATGATGATCAGTGATCACGAGAGAATCGGCGAACCGTAAACGACGGCAAAAAGAGGAGTTTAGAAAACTTGAAAAAATCGAGTTTTCTGACTGTGCCATGTTATGGTGCACAAAAGGAGCGTTTATTCACGCTCTGTTTTCACATTCTAATTTTTAAAAACATTAAACGAGTAAATATGGTAGGATGAACAAAAAGATGCAGTTTTAGTAAAGATGAGGACACTTTTTTTGAACTGAGCTAACTGATGAATACTCTCTTGACATTTTTCGTCACTCCCAATTTTAACTTACAAAATTATCTTTCAAAATATGAAATAAATGTCCCTGCAGAGGACCAGAAGTAATTAAAAACAATTGTTTTCCTGTAACAATAATAATTGCCGTTTTGCAAATTAGCAATTTTACATGCGCAATACATCGACTTTCATGACGGTCTTTCAAAATTATGTTGTAACATAATAATACTTGGCCATGAAAGGCTAATTTAACGGCCAATTTTATACCGAAAATGATTGGAGAGAGATTAAAGCATGTAATATTAAATATTTTATTTATTTAATAATATTATAATTCAGTACTTCTGTTTTAATGGAAGTAAACTAATATTCGCAAACTAATCCACAATCGAAAACTATAAAAACGAAGCCGAATGCCATCACCTACATAATTAACTAACTAAATTCGCTGCGAAGTAAACAGTAACTTTCAACTCCTAATCGGACTTCTCCTCTTTTACAGATGGAGGTGTGGAATCTCCTTCTCCTGGTGGCGGTGGAACATTTGAAGCTTTCGTGAGAGATACTACCGCTGAACCTGGTGGGGGTCGGCTCATGTCGACATTCATGTCCCAATTCTGTATCATAAACAATGCATGTTACAACCATATAGCTTCACAATGGATCTGATATGACTCACCGACACCGGCTCCATCCACTGTTGATCTTCATATCCCGAATGTTCCTCGTGATAATAATTAGGCGGAGGGTGGTTGAAGTATTCGGGATTGGGCATATAATCTTGGCCAGGTGGAGGAAACCTGCTTTGCAAAAGTCATTCATGTGACACAATCACTCACGTGCAAATTAATCTGTAAAAATAAAATGAAACTTACGGTGGAGGAGGAACACTTGTATCAAATGGTGGCGGAGCAAAAGGAGGAACGTGCGGTGGGGGTGGCATATCAAAATTCTTCCTGCTATATTCCCTTCTATCTGCCGTCATAACCTGTAATGGCCAATAAGCATTTCTCATCAATCAATCAATATCCAAATTTTGGATTCCAAAATCTGAATTACAAGCAGTAAGACCACAAGTATTGTATAGTACCTGTATAGTATTCTCTTTAGGCTCTTCCCTGCGCCGCATCATCATATCGTCCTTATTTCGAATCGGGTTCATTCCGAACTTCTTAGGAAATATTATAGTGGCATTATTAACACTCCCCCCATATTTAGAATTATCATTGTTTATCTGTACAGCAATGATTCCTCTCGAGTCCGGCTGAAAGTCAAAAAAGAGTAAATGAAATATGGTATACAACACAACTTGTGTGACATGAGAGAAAAAGCAAGAAAACTTGGGTTCTACCTTTCCAGGTGGATTCTGAGGTCCAAAATTTGGAATACTAGATCCAGACGAAAACTTTCCCTGGGATCGAAATAAACATCAATTACAATCAAAACAAAATAATTATCTTCTGCATTTATTTCAACACTTATTTCTTCAGTTCCACACCTTTTTATCGGGAGGTGGACCAGATCGTTTCGCTTGGGCTGTACCAAACGGCGTTGCCGCAGCCGTTTTAAGTTCCCCGATTGTTACTTGTACTCCATCGTCATCATCATCATCTGAATCATCGTCGTCGTCATCCTCATCTTCATCATCGTCGTCATCCTAAAAATTCAATCAATTCAATGAAAATGCCACCTTTACCACTTTAAACTTCAATGAAATTAAAGCTTTTATTTACCCCCTGAGCTTCTTCATTTCCACCCTCCTTATTTCCGCTTTCCACACCATCATCTTCTTCATCTTCTCCCCCTTCCGCCCCGGCACCGCCAGCGTCCGGCCTCGACGCATCCTCTTCAGATTCTTGTGAGGCTTGCTCTCGCTTCAAATTCACCACCGGCTCACTTTCTCCATACAAAAATTCATCCTCATCCCTCACGTCATCCGCCATCTTGCCCTTAATCAAGAACAACAATTGCTTAATCAATCATAAACAATAAATGATTTTCAACTTTCATGATTGATTCTTTTACCTTTTTATACCAAAATTACCGTCCTCACAGCTGACTCCAATTCCCAAACAAAACCGACTACTTTTAACTATTCACAACAAATCCTAACTAATCCACCCACTTTAATTGCTCAATCAAAAAACTTTAATTAAACCTCCGAATCCAGCTTCACTTCTTCACCTGATTGTTGACTTTTTATTGACGTGAAATATCCAATTTCAAGCCATCCGCTAGTATTCCTAAAATGTATGCATTCATTCTGTCTCCCTCCACCCCATTTGTTTTTCTTGGAGTGGGCGCGAACTAGACCACTTCTCATGCACTTTGTCCACCTTTTTGGTGGGCTTTCTTTTCAGAATGTTTTCGACTCGAGTATTTTCATATCCCATTTGAGAGGGCAGAAGAAAGGAGCCAACTTGGGACGTGCTTGGAGCAGAATCCACATTTTGATCAGACTTTTTGATAGACGTTGATTGCTGATTAAATTGGTGATTTGGCAATCATGGAAAGTGCGTAAGATGTGGTGACAGTTGAAGGCTGGAGGTTGAGAGGAATTGAGCTTGGAGTTTGACTGTTGCAGTTTTGGTGTTTGGAGTGGCAAATTTTTAGTTTTTCTTTTATTCATCGACTTAATTAAAGGTATGAGAGTGTTATGGTTAAAGTTTATGGCGATTGGGTAATAATGGGCTTGATTTTTATAGATTTCGAAAGGAAGAAGAGATGGCGGATGTTGAGAAAGTTCAAGACACTGGTGTTGTGAATGATGACCACGCAGGTTCCTGTAGCGATGGAGGTGGAGGAAGAGCGAATAGTGTGGTCTCCCGAAGGTCATCATCAGCGAAGGAAAATCAGAACCCAGAGCGTCCTGGCCCAGCTTCAAAAAAGAGGGGTAGGAAAAGGAAGACGCCATCAGTAACACAACCTAAGAAACGCCAGCTTTCTATTCGAAGTTTTACGAGCCCTGTTATTCCAAAACGATCAAGACGACTTAGTGGAGCTAGTGTTGTGAGTGATGTAAAGTCGACGGTTAGTGCAACCAGTACTCCATCTACCTCTGGTGTGAAGGCGAAGGAGAAGAAGGAAGAGAAGGAGGAGGTCAACGATGACGAAGATGACAGCAGTGATAGTGATGACGAAGATGGGAAGGGAGAAGGAGTTTTTGTTGTTGAGCGAATTGATAAGAAAGGTAAGTTCTTGTTTAGCTTTGATTTGTGATAAGTCGAATTCATGTGTAATCTTATTTTTTTTTAACAGATATCATCGATGGTGTCGCCTACTATTATATTAAATGGAAAGGGTGGGAGGAGTAAGTGAATTTTTACCATTATTCTGTTTTACAATTTGTTTTCAGTTGTTTAATATTATCATTATTAATGACGAATAGAAAGCATAATACGTGGGAGCCAATTGAGCATTTGGACGGTTGCCCTAAAATAGTGGAAGATTTTGAAAAGGAGTGGGCCGAGAAGAACAAGAAAAAAGCTTCGAAAAGGCGTGTGATTCCTGCTCGTCGGAAACATCCGTCAGGAACGACTGATGAGGGTAGCCAGGATCTAGTTTTGAATTTGAAGAAAACTGAAAACAACATGAAGGTATAGCAGTAATATTTAAAACATAGTAGGAGTGAATGTCTGGAAAGTGATTGGTTAACTCGTAAATTAATGTTTCTGTTTTGCAGTCTTACGGAGTCCATTCAAAATGGCCATTTGCAATAGAGCCAGTGTCTGTCGAGGGAGCAGTCTACGTTGACGGTGTGCTGACATACGTCGTTAAAAAGAATACTCGGCTAGCATCAAGCAAAGGCTTGGACCGGAACAATGCTGTATTAGTGAAAGCAGAAAATTTCGGGCAACAATTCCCTCAATTGGTTATCAGATACTATGAAAGTAGGGTCTTGTGGTGTACAGACGGAAAAACAAACGCGCAGAAAGCGGCGTTAGCAGCCCAAATGACAATCATGAATTCTTATCGAAAATCGAAGCTGGGAAAAGAGATTGTGCTGGATATGGATCAAGGGATTCAAATTCAACTGCAAGCTGGTGACGACGCAAAGAAGCGTGAAGATGGTGACAGCAAGGAAACTTCTGAAAATGGCAGCAAGGACAACGGCGAAGCTGAAAATGATGCTATGGACGTTGACATGGATGGCAAAAATAAGAACGGAAGTGGAAGTGAGTTAGATGGGGATGACGATATAGGCAATCCAGACGATATCAGCACATCCTTCTCATCTGTTAGTGACATGGATGATGTATCAGATTCGGATGAAGATAAGAAGGGTGATGGAACAGAGAAGTCTGGAAACAAAGATGCTGCTGCTACTCAAATCCAAGAAGTAGACGATGGATCAGGATCAGATAGCGAGTAAGTAAGCGAGTATCATTCAGCATAGGGTTGGTTTGGTTAGATCAATCTTGGCTAACGTATGTCAATAAATGGGCACGAAACTCACCGATTGTAGGACTTAATTTGTTCGACTTTTTCATACACTTTCACTTTTAAAATTTTACAAGGTTAAATAACTTTTTTCTTTCAATTTTTGGATTTGTGAAGAAATCAGTGACCAATGTACAGTTACAAAAAATGGACAACTCTAGATTTAATGGTGGAAAGGGTAGATAAACGTGTTCAGAAATTCGGAATTTTGTGTCAAAACTTCATTTATCAATTCATGATGTGATGGATGGAAGTTATTTGGTAATTGTTACCATTTTGTTAACATAATGGATCTAGGCTTATATGCTACAGGTGTCAAGTCAAACCTTACTTTAGGAAATTTTCATGTATGCTTTATCAGTTTCTTAAGATAATCTTGGAGTCAGTCAAACAAAACTTTTTTTTGTGTATTTAATTTTTGTCTAATTACTTATGTACATAATTTAATTATGATAATAATTTAACTTTGGTGTAGTAAGATCTGATGTAAGATATACGATTATTTAATCGGACTACAAAGGATGTTCATACTGAATTAAGAAATGTAATGATGCTAGTGAATTGAGTTTGTACTCGAATGTTCCTTACTTAAAAAGTACATTAAAGGTAAAAAGTCTGAAGAAAGTTGTATTGGTCAATTAATTACATAATTTAAAACCTTACTTTAGGAAATTTTCATGTATGCTTTATCAGTTTCTTAAGATAATCTTGGAGTCAGTCAAACAAAACTTTTTTTCGTGTATTTAATTTTAGTCTAATTACTTATGTACATAATTTAATTATGATAATTAATTTCACTTTTGTTTAGTAAGATCTGATGTAAAATGTACGATTATTTAATCGGACTACAAAGGATGTTCATACTGAATTGGGAAATGTAATGATGCTAGTGAATTGAGTTTGTACTCGAATGTTCCTTACTTAAAAAGTACATTAAAGGTAAAAAGTCTGAAGAAAGTTGTATTGGTCAATTAATTGCATAATTTAAATTAAGTATAAGAAACGTAAGGGCAAGCTACTGTTAAGAAATTATTAACATGAGAATTTGTTCCATAAATTAAATAATATTTAAACATATTATATGTTTCTGACTCATACTTCTGAACTGAAGCTTATCCTCCTTTCACCCTCCAGTTTTCATAAAGTTGATCTATGTCTTGAGGAAATTCTGTTGGCGACAAGTAATACTGAGGTGAGCGACTACTTTGTCCATGGTTTCCTTTTTGGTAACCGCCATCACCCTGTCCCCTCTCTCTAACTCGGTATTCATCCCCACCTTCTTGGCTTTCCGGTATTCCCCAGCCCTTATTATTTCCTTGAGGTGGCGGATACGGCCTACCTCCATTACCACTTTTACTCCAGCCTGGTCTTGGTCTCTGCTGATTATTTCCTCCTCCGTTTTCTGGTTGCTGCCATCCACCACCGCCGCCACCACCCCAACCCTTATTTCCGTATTGTGGGGCATCGCTTGGTGGTGGTGTGTAGTTTTCGGCGGATGCAGCCTTCTTAGCCTTATCAGGGGACCACCCTGGAGGTCCTTTCATAGGTCGAAATTCATCTGTGGGTGGCCCCCATGCTGGTTGATCATCAGGCTTTGATGGATAAAACTGTTGCTGCTGCTGCCCCTTTTGCCCCCATCCTTGTTGTTGCCCCTTTTGTGCCCACCCTCCTTGTTGCTGTCCCTTTTGCCCCCATCCCCCTTGAGGCTGTTGTTGCTGACCCTTGTTATTAAACATTGGCTGCCTTCCCATATTCGGTCCATAACCATTTGGCCCATTCATCCCTTTCTGATATTCTGGTCTGTTTCCAATCTCCTCACTGTCTGGAAGCCTATTTGGGTCCAAGCTATAAAAATTATGAGGTGGTGGTTCCGTTGTCGTAGTGGTCGTGGTAGTAGTTGTTGTAGTTGTAGTCGTTGTTGTAGTAGTCGTCGGAGGACATTTTCTAAACGGGCGAAAAAAGTACATTGACCATTCACTCCCAGGCGGACCATTGGGTATTTGATTACACACTTTAGGCACTTCCTTTTCCTTAGATTCGGCTGATCCTTCGCTGTCATCATCAGCCTTCTCACTTTTACTCCCTTCTTCACTCTTTCCTTCATCACTATCCTTATCTTCCTTTGATTCCTCGGATGATTTTTTCGACTTTTTACATTTCTCGTCACTTTCACTGCTTTTGCTCCCTTCCTCATCTTCCGCTGCGGCGTCACTCTGTAATTGCGTAAATAGGAGGATGTGAACTGACACGAGAACAGTCAGAAATCTGAATCTGTCCCGAATTCGCCCCATGGTCTTGATGAAAGTGGTTTACTATTGACTGGTGCCATTTTACTAAAATATCAAAACCTTTGTTTTCCTCAATAGGAACACGCATATTTATTCAAGGTAAAAATTCATTAGCTTATTTTGTTTTATCTGTCCCTCTGCACAGGAAGTTCTTAAAAGTTATTTTTTTGTGAACATATTTAGAGAGCTTAACATCAAATTGAAACAGTGCTTCCATGTCTTATCATCGCTGGAACTTCCTTGTTGGTACAAAAGCTTAAAAT